>OENT01001382.1:9606-46166 GCA_900239685.1 Rotaria macrura | reverse complement strand
GCACAAGATAGGAAGAATTGGCGTATCATGTTAGCCAACGTCTGCAACAGATAAGGCACCTATCTGATCTGATCTGATAGTTCTACAGACGTTTGCTAGAAGAGTCACAATTATTTTGTCATATGGCGGTTTCACACAGATCTTATTGTAATTTTCATAGTGTATAGGTGAACTAGTGAGTATCTTAATACATTCATAGTCTTCTAATGCTAGATTATTAGACAAGATTTTTTTGAGTGTGTTCGAAAATTTTAAACTTTAATCTTTTAAATGAAAATCATTATTGTTTTTACAATACAGTTTCATTCCATTTTCAAATAGTTCAACACTCAGAAGAATTCCCCATTGTTAAACAACGACAGTCTTTCATATTTAATCGAATGAGAATGACTATATAGTTTTAAAGTCTCAAAGCACGGAAACAACAAGTAAATGTAGTTTCGATTGACATGACAGTTTCCAATGAGAGTATAAATCAATGATGACGTAGGTACACTCTTTTGATGAACAAACATTTTAAAAATAATTGAAAATAGAAAAACATTCAATATCGAGTACGTTTTTATTTTTCAAGTTTTAAATTGAAAATTATTTTTGCATACACTATTGTACGAAATTGGTTATCTAAGAATATGCTTTTTCTTTTTTGTACAAATTCATATATATTTATTGATTAAAGTATCGAGACAAATGTTTTAGTTCAATGTTCTTTATTTGATACGATAGATTTCATATTATATCCCCCAGTTGTACATCGGGGGATTTCAACATGAAAGAAACGTATACATTAATGCAAAAACATTTGTATTTGTCTTATTGTAGTTGAATTTTCTCAAATCACAAGAGAACCATATCTGAAAGATTCATATTTTATTGCTTGTTGTATCCAACTAAAGATATTCTTTAGTATCCTCTATAGTATATTCTGGCTAGTCAAAAGAACTCAATAAAAAATAGATCATCAAAAGAAGATATACACATCATACGATTTGAAAAGAATTTCGTATCATTCAAAATCGTTGGACGGCATATGAACAAAGTTCGATATCCTATTTTACTTATTTGAATATCCAGTAAGATCCTGTTTATTCGCGACATACCAGATCATATACGTTATTTTTTTTTTAATGAAAATAGAATTTAATTTAATGCAATAGCGACTATCATTATGCAATGCATTGTTCTATGTACAACACAAAGAAGACTACACCTGACACTTTTTCATTGAATAGAAAAAATTGAAAATCATTTATGATTTTTCGCAAGACAACGTTACTTTCTATTCTTGCGATAAAAATTATACTTCACCATCGTGACGAGATACACACACATTCTTTCATGTAGTTCGATATCTAACATTTTTCTTTGTGCTTGTGTATGATTAAGTAGTTGACTGAAATGTATTCTAAATGTACGCAAGGGTTTTGTTTTCTGAAATGATTGTATACAACTAATTTTAGAAAGATAATAGCGAGAAAACAACAGTCTTGTCATCGAACGGATGCATACCATTCAACAGCTTCCATAGATATGTATCATCACAGATATTGCTAAAACGAAAATAAAGTAGGTGTTCGTAATAAAATAAAATCCGACCTCTGACAGAGCATTGTAGGTCATAAAAATATATTGTTTATCTCACATGATCTACATAGAAATACAGGATTCGAAAACACTTAAAATATAAATGACTATTTTTGACAGAGCAGAATTAGTTTTACAGACATCTTAAAACGTGTACCATTGATATATCCATTGTTGACACTATCAATGATAATACGTCTCTGTCATTCAAGAATCATTAATAAATGCTAATTCGTTATTTTTTTTTTAGAATTTTTAGCTAATCGATCAATGCACCTCACTTAAATATGAAGATAGTTGATAAGCATCTACAGAGGATTCATAGCAATAACCTTTGTCATGTCTTCTTCTTCTTCTTTTGCTTCTTATCATTTATGTGGCTTTATTCACACAGCTAGTCGAAATACATTCTTAATAGTAATTTGAGAATATTTGATTCGAATGATTTCTTTTTTTTCTTTTGAAAATTTTTGTCTTCTAATAAGTTTTTAGATAAACATAAGTGATGCCTATCATAGATTCAGATAGTCGTCCAGAAATTGCTCGATTACCAACATCTCAGCCGGTAATGATTAGTGTAATGTAATGTGCAAAGAGAAATTTTCTTTTACATGTAGAGTTTCACTCCAGATCGTTATGAACCACCAGATAATTTTTTAGAAATTGAAGTTTTGAATCCGTTGACACATGGTCTAGCTGGTAAACGGTACACTGACTATGAAGTGCGAACGAAAGTAAAATAATGATGTTTATTTATTTTTAGCTTTCTTTATAAGATTATTATCTGTCGTAGACTAATTTACCCGTATTTCGATTGAAAGATTGTTCGGTACGTCGTCGTTATTCTGATTTTGATTGGTTACGTGAAGAACTTGAACGAGATAGTAAGGTAATAATTAGTTCATTGCTTCTTCTTGTTTTTGCATACGAACTTAATTTCAATTGTTTCGTTGTTTTTTTTTCTTTCAGATTCTTGTTCCAACACTACCTGGCAAAGCATGGCAAAGACAAATACCTGCATTTCTTCGTAGTAATGATGGAATATTTGAAGATGATTTTATTGAAGAGAGACGTAGAGGATTGGAAGATTTTATCAATAAGTATGTAAACAAAAATAATTTCCCTTTTCTAATTTTGACCTATCTAGAGTTGCCGGTCATCCATTGGCACAAAATGAACGTTCACTTCATGTTTTTCTTCAAGAAGAAAAAATTGATCATGATACATATTCACCAGGCAAAGTGCGCAACGGATAAAAGAACTACGATAGGCAATCAAAAAGCAATGATTCAATTTTACATTTTCATTATTTTTTATTTTAGTTGATTTGTTTTTGTTCTATGCACAAATCATTGTTAAGCAAATACACATCAAGATAATTTTACACTTGTATTGATGATTGTGTGCAAGTTCTTTGCATATGAATTATGTTTAAGATTAATTTAAAACAAAAAAAGAAAAGACGAAAAGGAAAAAACTTTCGAAACTATCAGTCATAGGTAGGAGAATGAAAAGGTGAAGACAAACTTGAACCGATAACAGTTATCTTTTTCTACGCAGTTAGTCGAACAAAAGTCTAAAGTTTCTTTCAACTAATTACTGAATTTTGCTACGTATACATGATGATGAAATTGAAATTCTAGAAGAAAATAATCCTTTGATAAATGGTTGATTGTCGAAAATTGTTACAAAACTATTCTATTGAAATAAAAATGTTTAATATGATGATTTTATTTCTTGTTAACTTGTGTGACATGGTATACAAATAAGAAGCTATCCTATTACAAATACATCGAATACGACATAAACTTAATCTTGTCTTCATTAATAATATGAGGAAAGATATTATTATATCAATATATGATTTATGTTTTGTTGTTGCTAATTATTGACGTGCAAAATATCACAGAAATGATATGTACGACCTAATATCCCAGTACATATCTATATTTGATTGATATTTATTCTAGAAATGTTGACAGGATTTATTGTCTGTCACAGTGAGAATTCTTTCTGTCTCAAAATCGATTGTTGTCTAATTGTATTTTACCGTAGTACTGATGTGTTAAATTGAAATCAGAAATTGATATGTCAACAGAAAAGAAAAACAATCAGCATCAATTATTTCATCATGACATTTATCTATTTGCGTGATTTACTTACAAAAGAAACAACAACATTCGAGCTCCTTTTTTTTTTTAGACACAAACTAACATAAATAAGAAGCTCATATCTTTACGAATAATTTGAATCTTCAAAATATATAAAAAATAACGAATCGAACTATATCGATGCATCGTCATTTCATATTGTAAGATAGAAAATTTATAGATTCTCAAGGAATTCTCGTTTGATATTACATGATATAAAGATAACGAATTCTCTTGAGTAACTCAAAATAGACTACAAATTTTTTGATAAACAGCATTTGTATACAAAATAAACAGATGTCAAAATGCAATATCATGCCTACCAAACTGTCAACTAGATGATATTATCATATTAAATATTTTATCATTGTATTAGCAGTTTCGAATAAGCATGTACGTACGCTTCATTGATATTGTTTTTATCATAGTCTAGAAATAAGTTGAGCTTCTCCATAAGGGTTCGAATTGTTTTGTTCCATATGAGATATGTCATCCGATGACAAGCTTATTGTTGTCAATAACAATCTCGTTCGCTTGTTTATTGCAAATCGACATATTTATTCAATGTCTATTGGTATATATTCAATCGATAATACGTACGAATAGATATGAAAGACAATTTGTTTGTTCTCGAAGAAAAGAAGACATATCAAGGGAATAAACAAGTCAGTATGGAAAAATAGATGTTATGTCAGTGATTATTGTCTCTATCTATATCTCTCTCTCTCTTCCAATGCTTTTCCTGTTAATGACGTCAATAATGTAAGACGATGTGGAACTTTTGATTGCAAAAGCAGAGTGTAACTAAAATGCCAGGCAACTGTTGTTGTTGTCACTGTTAGTCCTCCATCTTATCAATTATCTTAATTTGCAAAATGTCACAATATTTTCTCACTGAAGCATCCGATAGATATTTCGTACGTGGATATATACATATGTATATATACCCACGATGCATATGTATGCATAATATAGACATAGATACATATCGATTTTTTTTACAAAATCGGTAAACATATAAAAATCAAAAGACAAGATCTAATCGAATAGTCGATTTCGACAATGGTTAAGTATAGATTTTTTTACTTGAAAATTACGTAAAGTTTTTAATTGTGTTCGTTCATTTGTATTTAGGATCGTTTGACAACGTTGTTGTAATTTATCGATATTTTCACGTACACTTATATTATGACAATCAAGTTTCGTTCGTGTTTCTAATAGATGTAACTCGTGTTTAAGTTTAGTACCGATTTCGATCATTTCATTATATTCATTTGAAGAATTATGTGACACTTTTTTAGCCATTTGTAATAGTTCATTAGAAGTATTTTTCATTCGTTCGATAGCACATAGATATATTTCTATACGTACGGAATATTTTGCTATTTCCCATACGTGATTTTGTAGATCGAGTAACATTTGTTCGTTTCGATCATCTAATATATCTTGACGTTGCTTAACAGTTAATAGAATACGATTCATGTGACGTATTTTATCTTTGAAATCTTTTAATTGTTCTGGTCCACCTTGAAATGCATTTAAATCGATAGTTATCGTACGGAACGTTTCTTTCACTTTAGTTAATTCATTTTGTATATCACGATTGAGTGCATCGAAACGATTTCGATTGTATGGCGAGAGTAAACGACGAGTACCTTCACTGACAGTAGAATCTTCTGAAATAGTGATTGATTGAAAATCATCATGCGAGGAACTTAAACTAGTCATCGCCGATGGTTACTAACGAACAATATTGAAGTTGAAAGCAGTGCGGGCCACAATGAGCCGGCAACTGCTGTCATACATCTATTATGAAACTAATATATAATTTTTCTTTTGGATTGAGAAGAACGCAAAACAAAAACACAACACAGAAAAAAAAATGAATGAACAATCGGCGCTTTCAAAAATTTATAAATAGTGTAAAAATGAGTAGTATCATAGTTACAAACTGTTGAAAATTGTATAAAAAAAAACTTCGTCTTCTAAATCTATTAGAATAATAATAACGAAGGAAATGAGGATACGAGAAAAATTGTTTTCATAGTTTGAAATGTGGTTCGACAATTTTTTTCTTGCTAGAATTTAGACAAATCATTATCATTCATGATCGAATTGTATCGATTCGGTGAGAGAAATATTTTCTTAAATAATTGATTTATCATTTAAACATGTACTGATAAATTCTCGAGATACGAAGATAATTGACTCTGCAAGATAAAATCTACGTTATCACATCTATATTTCATAGACAAGTATTTGAAAATAACGAAGCAGATATAATTCAGACATTGCTGAGTTATCAATCGATTAGTGTACAAAAGAAAAAGACGAGGCACTACTGATTGATTGATTGATCTTGAAAGAGAATTATTTCAAAATTATGAAGATAGAAACGAATCTGGTCGTAAAACTTAATGATCGTTTGCTGCACTTTTCTATTTTAGATCAATGTTTCTACTTCTCAATTATTAGAACAATGTCAATTATTCTTATAAATCATGTTCAATGCTTTCTATCCAATTATTATTTATAAGACGAAACAATTATCAATATGATTTTACATGTACACCTCGCTGAATTCGATTAATTCCACAGTAAATCGTACGAACAATGATAGTGAATCTATCGACTTCACTGATTCATCATCGTCATCCATTGAAGTATTATCAAGTATTATATTAATTTTGATTTTATCGATTTTGTGTTTTTTCGGTGTTCTCTTTATGATGTTTGGCCCTATAATGCGATCGGAAGCTTTTAAAAATGTCGATAACTATATATTTGGTCATGAGATGGAAAATGAAGATCTTGATATGGATGTTGCAGACAATACCGACTCCTAGACTGGCAATTGCGCGAATGATATCGCATAATTTTAGTTCTTTTTGCCATTTTTATTTTTATAAGATTAATTTATAAATGTTTCGAGTTTGTAGTGATCAACGAAATCTTGTTCTTACAAAAAAGCAGCTCAATTAAATCATAGAAATCAGATTAAACTATTAAAAAAAATACGATTCAAGATCCTTGTTAGTAACAAATTGCATTGATTTTGATCGATTAGTGTATTTTCAGACTGACAAAAACTAAAAATTTTCGATTGTTTCATATTCCTGTTAGTATCAATGGTCAAACACAATAATAGATGACATACTACTCGTACTATTATTGTAGCAACGTTACGATTCATATTCACAATAGATTGTGTCGCTTTTTCTTTCCTTGTATTACGATCAGGGACGAATTTATTCGATTATCCAAATAAGTGATTCAAGCAGTTTGTTATTCTGGATAATCAGAGTGAAGTAGTTTATATTGAAGTGGAATATTTCGACATCTGTAATCTGGCTATCGATTCATGTTGTGTTTCATTCATTCAGAAAATGATGATATAAACAATCCGTCGAGTTTAATCGCACGTATGTGACAGATTTTTTATGCGTAAACGTACTGTTGGTAACAGTAATTGTCAGGATTATGCAGCTTTTTTTTCTCTCTCTCTCGTAACGTTTTGTTTGTCGTTTGTAAGTCAACTATACATCGGTCAGATACCTTGAGTTAGTTTTTGTTTGCGTCTATTGTGCTGTCTCATTCATCTTTGTGAAAAATACTTATTGAAGTGAAATCTTTTATGACAAAAGTCTTTCATTAATCGATAAACAGATTCATGACAATTTTATAAAAGAATTAAAGGATGCAACTGATTTAATTGTGTCATTTGTTCATAAGACATATTTACGTAGCCACATAAAAGTAGTCAAAGCCGAAAGAGAAAACCTGAAAAATTAATATTGAATTTAATTATCTGAGAAATAGGAGTTATAATTACCATGTCAGAATGTAGGAGAGATGTTCATTACGTAGGTGAACATTCGTTTGACTACCTATAGGACCACCAGGAACAGACGTGCCTAAAACAAGATGATATCTTTACATATGAAATAAATACTTCTAATGCAAATGAGTAATTTAGTCGTAGCTATTTTTCTTTTGTGATAACTCTTACAAAAACATTTGTTATAATGAAATGGTATCTGTTTCATGTCATTGAGAAATGAATCTATTGCATACGAAACAATCTTACAATGAAAATGTACATTCGTCATGATAATACTTGTCGTCACATACTATCATTTGTACAAGTCAAAAACTACAAAATAAATATCCCATTGACAAAAAAAAATCGATTGATTGACTTTCTTTAGATAAACTATGGTATCTAATAAAATTTGATTTTTTATACGTATGGTTATGATTAAAATAAAATCTGTAGATTTCGAACAAATAAGAAACTGGATTGAATCGTAGAAATTACTTTTCAGTTCGTCAATAAAAATCGGTGCTGTATTTATAGCAGCTGCTATTTCGGCGACATCACGTGTACGCCAAATATTTCTTGATGGTTCATTTTTATTCCACATTCCGTTCGCCTAGAAGCATAGAAGTAAAAAAAACAGAAACGGAGAATCGAAATATTGTTTCAATTTCATGAAGTGAAAAAACTGACATAATCTGTTGATCGTAGTAATCCTATAATTTCATGTTCATCTTCAATCTGAAACAAATAATCAGATACATCTTTACTTTACGTATTCATTATGCGTTTTTATTTTAAATAAATCATTTTTACCTGTCCGGCACGTCGACTCATAGGATCTCGCAATTCAAATGGAACAAAACCACGATTGACAAGAATATCAAAACTACACCAAAGTTAATAGAATGCGAAATGAATAGAAGTTAATCACTCACTTTCGATTGGCAACTCTGAACGGTGTAATCACATGTGCACCAGTAGCTGTTGTAGGACGTGATTGACGTAGATTACCTTGATGTTCATGATCCGGTACATCGAAACGTGAGCGAGGTTCAATAAGAATTTCTCGTGAATGATCGAATTTACCACGAACACGAACTGGATAGTATTCAAAGTCGGGCAGAATATCTAAACTAAAATGCATTATGTTATCACTTGTATTTTTTTGTTTAATATAAATCATTAATTAAAAATGAACGATGATTAACATCTCGTTCTAGATAAGAATTCTTTCAAATAATACATACTAACTTTTCAAGTAAACAAATTGGTTCAGCTTGTGTACGTAATTTTAATGTTTCAATCAAATTAATTTTCCATTTACGACGATTAATTTGCCAACAACCCAATGCAAATGTACTCACTGGAATAATCTAGATGAAATTAAGTTTAATTTTAAGTTCGATTCATGAAATACTTCGAAATAGAAAACGTACTAGTAAAAAAAGAGCACCACCATCAAATTTATCTTTTCTATTCCGTTTCGATAGTGTAAAAGTACTATTCTTCGACTGGCACAATGATTTACTGATGTGAACTTGTCGAAATATTGACGAAACATTCGATACATAAGGTCGAACGATGAGAATATTTCGTGAAATCATCTATTATTCAATAAAAAAAAAAAAGTATTTATACGTATTTAGATACATACTACAAAATATAACTTTTGAAAACATATATTCTATTTAAGTAATTATTTGATAGACAATAAAAAAAAAATTCATTGATATTTTAATTGAGAAGAATAACAATTAAAATTACATATTGTTTAAGATTTTTCATGAAAATATGCTTCAAGTGTGGGAATAATTTGCTTCTTACGACTTATTCTTGAACCAAGATCAGCTATGTTATGTTTAATATCAACTTTAAATGCTTGTTGTACAACTCGTTCTTCAATATCACCGAGTATTAATGTTAGATTTTTTTCTTGAATTATATCAACAATTGAATATAGAATACCTTGTAAATGATTTCTCTTTTTTTCTTCATGCATTTCTTTGAGTAGTTCGTGCTTGTATTGAAGTATTTTATTCACATTACATGTTTCACCTGTTCCTAAACCCCATGTTTGATTATTGAAACAATAGGTTTTATAATCAAGAAGAAGTATCTGTTTTAATGAAAATCCTTGTAAATCACTTTTAGCTTCAAACATTTGACTAGCATATAATTTAATATCGTCGATTTTAGCAATTGGAATAAGATATTCCAATATTTTTCTATCATCGTTCGTTGTTGTGGGCGATCTATATAGAAATTGAGAAACAAATTTCTTTGATCTTCATTCTAATTTGTCATTTTCAAGATCAATTTTCGATATAACTCATGTGAAACTCAAAGAAGTTCCAAGACTTCAGATTATACTAGTCCAAAATGTAGCTTTTCGTGTTTACAAATGTTTTTCAATGCACAAAAACCTTTAGTATTAGGACGACACACATTAGAAAGAGAAACTAACTGATCATCATTGGTGCAAGAATGCAAAAGAATTTTTTTTCAAACTGATAAACTGAGAATCAACGATGGTTTCTTTTTCATGCAATCGTCTGTATCAATTACCGAAAATGCAATGTATCACTAAGAATAGCACTACTTAGTAGAAAAGCCATCTTTTGATCAATATTCAAATTATTTTCACGATATAATTTTGTAAGAATTGTTGCAGTACATCCTACAGGTTCAATTCGTAAGTAAATTGGTTCAGATGTTGTTAGATCACCTAATTTATGATGATCAATAACGTGAGTAATACGCATGTTCTTTAGATTTTTCATCGATTGTTGACCTAAATTTAGAAACGTACAAAAATGAACGGATGAACTAATCGAAATAATAATGACTTTCGTTATGATCGACTAATGCAACTTCGGTGCCATCGGGTATATTCTCAGGTAGCATTTCTGGTTCTTGAATGCCAATTGTTTTGAGTATAAATTTTGTTTCATTATTAATATTACCGAGACGATAAGCCTTGGCATTGATATTCGTTTGACGAAGAAAATCACTGTATACAATGGCTGCTGTTATGGCATCTGTATCAGGATTACGATGACCCACAACAACGACTTCTTTGTTCGTCTTACTCACTGATGCAAAAGTTCGATTTACTATGTCATCTGAAAGGAGATCAAACAATCTTAGTTTTAAACGATAATTGATAACAAAGTGATTTCGTTTTGGAGCAATAGTTTTTCTATTTTATTAGAATTCTGTTAACTCGGCAATGAAAACTGATGCTGATCCTATGCATATATATATATATATGGCGATTTTAATCAAGCAGAAGCAAACATATCACATTCAATGTACCTACGTTCTATTAAAAATCTTGAGATCGTTGTCAATAATCTTTTATTCAACATGTTCATTGCACGAATAATCTCAAAGATTTTATCTATAAGACATGGTAGTTCATTTCATAATCTTGATATTCAAACGAATGTTAATTGTTTTTTTAAATAATTCCTTCATCATTCTTAAACCTTGTATGATAATCTTAACAAGAAAAACGAAAAACAAAACAAAGTACAGTAACAAAATGAGAGAAAAACAACAACAATAACAACAACAAAAAACTGTTTCTATATATAAACATATACTAGATGAGTTACTATGATGGTTTCTTTTGTCGAAATTCAACTACAAAAAAAAAACAAATTAACTGACAAACAACAAATGGAAAAATAACTATATCAAAGTTGTACACTGTTTCAATATGAAATCAATATATCACAAGATATTCTAGAACAAATAGAAACAAGAAAATAGATATTGTGTTATTTTAATTTTCAACGTTGAACAAGTTGAGTTAGAAGAGCATTGCTTGTATTAATCGCTGCAATTATCTTTTCAAGTAAACGATTTTGTCGACATTGCTCTGTTATGATATTTGTTAAATTATCATTTAAAGTATTATTATCGGCTTTTTCATTGAAAGACACAGGTTTACTTTCGTTATTCAATTTATTCGTTGGCGTAACAGTAGTAGTAATATCAGTTAGTGTTGCTAATAAATTATTACCGGGATTTTTTTCAGGAAATCGTTTTAATTCGTTGACAATTGTTTGAACTAATGGTAATGAAACTGATCGAATATCTAAATATAGTGTTACACATCATAAATGAATCATTCTTTTTAATCTTTAGAAAGAGAAAATCTTGCTCAAGTAAGTCATATGATATTCTAATTTTTATCCATTAGTCGTGTTCGTATTTAACTCGGAGACAATAATGTCTATTAAATTCTATGAAACATTATCTAAAATGAATATTTGAAATAGATACATAAAACTTTCGAGTCACACACCATGAAAAGTTACTACAGTTTATGAGAGATATTGTATAAAGATCACAATCCTTCAATCAATTATATATCTACTTCATAAACGTTGTACTTTCTTACAAGTATGAAACCGAAATACATCCGAAGATTTGATTGGATGTTTGCTCACTTTACGATTTCTATTCCGTATATTATGAAAAATAGGTGCTCGCTACAAGAAAACTTTAGATTTTCATTTTTGAGAATTTTGTTCTTGAAAAAACTAAGAATTACTGAAGCATGGAAAAAATTTGCGTGTCGAAAACCCAAATATGACTTTGCAACCGTGATTATCATAATAGTACTATATAATGTATACTTTACACATGGTTTGATTGAATCACAAAACATTTACTAGGAAAATTTCAAGTGCACGTCAAGTATTTTGCCACTGAATGAAAACGTGAAAGTATCAGGGTATGAGTAACTAGCAAATACATCAGAAAATATAGAGAGTAAAGAAATCTACTCATATTTTAAAAAGAGCACATATGTAGCAATGTGATTAGAAGCTATGACAGATAAAGAATTAGGAGTAACTGGTTTATTTTAATTGTAAGCGTTTAGAAAAAATTTAATTTCAATATTCAAAATTTACCTTCACACAATACTTGAGATATAGGTTCCGCAATCATTGGAGTTGGTGTTACGATTTTTGATAGAGGTTGTTGAACAGGTTCTTTGATTACCTTTAATAAGCATTATCAATTAGTATATTCTCAATTAAATGTAATGACAAACTTCTTTCGTTTTAAATGCAACTTGAAATTGTTGTTCTTTCTGTTGACGCAAGTCTTTTATATATTCAGTAAGAGATTTACCATTACTAATTAATTCAACAATATAAATATTTTGATCTTTTGAAAGAATTTTCATATCGAGTCGAGCAGTTTCAAAATCTTTTAAAAGAACATAACGTTCTTCATCAGTTAATTTAATGTTAGCTAGTTTAATTTGAACACTTTGCCATGGAATATTTCGTAGAATATTCGGACAATCACTAAGACGATCTATGGAAACAACTTCTTCATTACCGAAATCAACGAAATACACACGAATACCAGTATCTAGAAAATGAAACTAAAATATATACATAGAAGAAAACAACAAGTTATACCTGAAACACTTTCAATCCATGCTCGATACCATAGATCATCGCCTTCGTACTGTGCACAAACAAGCATATTTGGTTTTGGTTGTGTTCCTAATAATTGTTTATTAGCATTCCAATCTTTAAGTACATTCATAATAGTTGGAAGACAATCACGCATCAATAAAACATGAAAACATTCAGGTTCTGTGTCAACAGTTGTTAATTGTATTGAATGAATTTCAGATGTATTCATTTCAGGTTTATTTGAATCAAAATGAATTGTTTCATCATATAAATTTTGTGAAATCTATTGAAAAAAAGAAAAGAAAAATTATCATGTATCAATGTAATTATTTTCTTTGTCTTTACATTTGTCGATGGTAATGTTTGTGGTTGTAGTATTGCATATATTTCAGCATTTAAATTGCGTTGACCTAAATTGAGTTGAACATAAGGCATACCATTGTCAATACGTAATACGATCATTTCAAGTTTAACATCAAGAACTACAATATTTAATAGATTTTTGAGTTAAATTCACTAAGAAAATAAAATTTACCAAGTATTTCAAGTATAGCATTCGTTTGTTCGTCAGTTGGTTTTGTTTCTGTTGGTATGCCATCCAAAAGACATTTGACACATAAAACAGGATCTTTATAATATCTGAATCATAAAACATGATAGAAATCAATTAATTAAACTTTAAAAAAATCAAACTCAAAATTGATTAGATCTCTTCAAGACTTTCCAAATGTCAATACTTACTCGTTTGGTAATGGACGAATTTCAAGAATCGAGTCACACCATCCAGTGTTTCCCCTAATTTAAAAATAGAATAGAAAAAAACAGTTGGCGTAAACACAAACAAAAATGAATTATTAATATTACCAATCGATGTATTGAACATAAACACGATTTTCTTCAACTCCTAGTATACGAGCTCGATACCAATCTCCATTGAATAGTGCAGCACAACAAGTTCCAACAACATGTCTAATTAAATGGTTAAGAAAAATATGAGAACTGTTGCTTGGAGTAGTATAGTGAAAAGACGAGAAAGGAAAAACTCATTGTTGTGTCAATAGTCTAAACTACTATCGAGTTTATTTGCTTTTTTTTTTTTGAAATATTTACGGCAAAGTTTATTCTAGCAATAGAATTTTATTTCTTTTTACTTCGATTTATAAGAGTTAGCTTGAATCTTTGTAAGTTGTTCATGTTTATTCATTTGTGTTATGAGTAATGTTGCATTAACATAGTCGTCCAATGTTGCTGCAAATATCATATTAGGTACTTCAAGATTTGATAAATAAACACAATAACTTTTATTTATTACAAATAAATCATGTTCACGAATGTTCATTGTTGATTCTAAATAATCAATTTCGTTTTATATTTCATGAATCATCAATTTTACCATCTCTTAATGAATTTTTATTGTTTGATTGTTCACTATTGATACCATTCCACACAGGTTTATTACTATTTACCAAGGTATCTGATTCATTTGAGTTTGTAGGTGTACGATTAATATTTGATCGAATTGCATTTGTTGGCGAACGTTCTTTGGCTGGTCGAAATCCACTGAATCGATTTTGAACATTAGGTGATGAATTTCCATTACTATCTTCATTTAATTCACCATTACTACGACTATTGAACCAAAAATAAATACAAACGATAAGAATTTTTCTTCGCTTATACTCACAATCCATTTTGTGATCGATCATTACTATTGTTATTACTGTTATTCAACCGTGTCTTCAAGAATAAAATATATATCATCTATGTATTTAAAATCTTTAAAACAAATGCAATATTTACGAATGCATGGTTGACACGTAAAGTAAAGCGATCTATAACGAAATTATTCATGTTTTCAACGGCTCGAGTGCAACTTTCTGGTTCAGCATAATTAACAAAACTAAAAATTGACACCAAATAGAACAAGAAATACTGCTAAACATAAGAAATAAAAAACTTACCCACAGCCACCATCAAAATTTGGATTACTTGGTAGAAGTTTACTAGATACGACACGACCAAATTTTGAAAAAAGTTCTTCGAGTTGACTCTAAGAAAAATAATCAGTTACTATCGACTTGTAAGCAACAGTGCTAAGTCGATGAAAATGTTTACTTCGTTGAAATTCGTTGGTATATTTTTTACTATAATACTATTTGTACGTCTTGAAATAAAATTTGAAAAAAAAATGAAAATAAAATTTCGAATTAATAATTGTCTTTTAAACTTCTCTATTTACTTTCCGTATTCGTTCATCGTTGAACGATAATTCTAAATGATATGAAAATTGGGTAAAAAAATTGTATTTAAATATACCATAACAGACGTACATATAAATACAGAACGATCAATTAGTGGATTGGTTGAGTTATATCAAACCAAATGCACTATGGTAAACTTCGTACCATAGCCAATAATATCAATAGAAATATACACGTTCCCTTTCCTATTCATTTGATCTTCGTTTTCAACGAAGCATTTGACTACAATATTCATCTGATTTTTTTAAAGATGAACCAATTAGCGACAACTGCAGCTTCTCCAAGGCAAATTAGAAAGAAAAAATCACAACTAAACTAATTGAGAAACCATCGATTTTGTCAAATATTCTTGCTGGCAGACCTGTAACGACTCTAAAAAGGTGTCTGAATACAGATTTATCGATAATTTTTCGTTTTGATCAAGTCTGAAAATTACAAGAATAGTTTGAAGATGACGTATGCAACAAACAGAATCTATAGATTTTGCATACAAGATTATTTTGAACGTATTGGGTTGTTTGTCTCTAATGAAAACAAAATCCTCTCAGAGTACCATCGTTTAATGAATTGTTTGAATCTTGTTGATATTTGATTTATGAAAGCCTAGGAAAGGTGCCTCTGTCGATAGATACTGGAATGAACTTTTAAAAACCCTATTACTATGAATAACAGTTTGGAGAAATGTTTTACTCGGGTCACTGTTTTTGAACACCTGACAGAAATAGTGGAGCAGGATAGTTCACAATCTATTTACACATTCATTTATACTTCAATGATACTAGTATCGAGGGTAATCTATACAGTCAATGTTCAAGAACTGAAGGTTTTAATTTTATACCACGGAAAAAACAATTGAATTTCACGTCTATTTTTGTAATTTTTGTGCACTGAAAAAGTGAGTACACTCTAGAATCGGTCAGTGTATCCGTCTGTTTACACGATAACTCTTTACAAATACATTTGATTGAGCTGAAAGTTTGTGCACAGAATCGCCTCAACAATATCTCGGTAGAGTTCGAGGATGAGAAGGATCCGGCAAGAAATGGTTGAGTTATAGAAAAAATTGTCATTTTTCACCAAACCATCCCTGAGGGCGGGGGGGGGGGGTACAGGGATCTTTTCAAAAAAACAATTTTTTCTTTGAATTATTCACAACATATATAAATCGACTTAGTTTTTAACGCTGATTCCGAATCTGATATTAGTTTTGAACATAATCATAGCTTTCTAACAAAACATCCCCTGAGAAAGGTCTGAAAATGCACAAAAACTGCATCCAGAAACCAAATGCCTAGATATGTCTCAGATGACTACTAGTTGTGGGGTTTCCCAAAAGCGTTTACCAGGATGCTTCGTCCGTGCACACATTCTAGAATGACTGATTTGTCACATTCACTTTTTCAAGTACACATAACTCTCGGACTTAAGTCCGAGGTTTTCACATTTATTTTAAGAATGAATCTAATAATCAAGTAAGCAGTAGTATGAAACTAGATATTTTCAACGTTCGCTTTTTCTGTAAAGCAGGTAAGCCGAACGTTCATCAAGAAAATTTTTATACGAGTAAATTTTCAAAATAAACAGTTATTTTTCAAAAGTATTTAAATTTTGTGCATATTAAAGATATTTTTGAGATTCAATGACTCTAGGGTATCAGAATGGATCATGTCTCGATTGAAACCCTATCGAATAAATTAAGTTTCTGAGACCTGATCGAAGCATATTTTTTATACAAAAGAAAATATCATATTACCAATGAGTTATTAGTAAAAACGAATCACCAATATCAATCATAACAAAACGTGTAATGGAGCATGTGTGAAGAAAAAATATTAATTTGCTATTGTTCTGAATTTATTACGTTGATGAATCGTATAACAAACATAAGAGAAATAGTAAGTACCTCTATCTATCGTGATATATCTCGTACGAGAACCATTTGATGCACATTGATAAGTGCTTTCATTTACACGTAATACGTATTTACGCTTCATCTTTTCTTTAAGTGATAAAAGAAAGACTATAAACGAGGAACTCGTTTTGTGACTTCCTCAAAATTGATTTTTTCCAGTAACGATCAAACTGCAAATAAATTTTTTCGTGATGTAGTTCATTCTAGAGGACTGTGGCTTTTTTATTGATAGAAACATGCATAAACTTGGAGAAGTGGGTTAGGAATTCTTTAAGGGATAGTTAATGTTGAGCAAACTCTGATTTTTCATGAAAAGAATACACAGAATTTCCAGAATTTTGACGTTTTTATAATACTAAAAAAGAACCAAAATAAAAATTGAAAAACCCCTTTCCCTCATTCAGAGCACTAAGCGGTTCTCTTTGGAATGAAAGCAACGTAAGCTCTGTAGCTTGAAATATATGGAATAAAAGGTTTTTCACCTATAAGTCCTGTCTTGCAGCTTTTGCCTCTGAAAAATATCTTAAACTGTAATGTATTGAGAGCTGAAGCTTTCTTAGTAATATACTTCTGTGAGGTCACCATCCATGTAAAGTTTCATCAAAAAATAATGTACTCTATCGAATTAGACTTTTGAGATGGAAGTCGCCTAAAGAACTGTATCTGAATATCAGTTTTTATAGGATTCGTTCGTATCTTTTTGTAACTGAACTCAGAGACCGAAACGAGGGAAGTTTTTCACTCCCCATCCCGTCTTAAAAAATCTTTACTCGCTCCGCCCCGTGCTCAATATTTTTTTCTGTCTCCACCCTGACACGGGTTTCCCCGTCTCTCCCCGCTCTGATATTCTCTTAACTGATTTTAGTTGTATCATTCAAATTTTTAAGGTTGTTTTCGACTTTTATCTTTATAATTTATTTCACAGTATATTGCAAGAATACTCACAAGTATCTTAGAGTACAACACGTTTCACACGATGGTACATAAAATTACACACATTAGTACGAAAAATAGGCTCACAACTAGAGGTTAAGTCAAGTGGGAGACAGCTGATTTTTTGGATTTTAAATCAATTTTAAATCAAAAAAAATCAGCGCCTCGATTGCAATGATAAAATTCGGTATCCTTGTTGTTCGAAATATCAATCTAGGGAGAGACAGTTTAAATCCGATTTTCTTGATGTCTGTGATTTGTTTTGATTTTCCTGATTAAATTCAAGTGATTTAAATCAAAAAAAATCACAAAAATTAGAAATGAGCTGTTTCCCCATTGGGCTAAATTGATATGAGCACAAAAACATGTTTCTCAAGATCAATTAATCTTTTTGCCGTTCTCTATTGACCGAAGAAACAATATATTGTTAATAGTTGTTGGGTGTAGATTATATCTACTTTGATTGACGATTAGATCTACTGTCAAAAACTATCTTTCAACAGCAGCTGAACTGCAGAGGACAGAATGTATTCGATGTGCTAACTTCGAGAGGTTTGGAAACATATCCTGGTATTCTTTCCAAAATAATAATGTATTCGCATAATTCTTATGCTCATCCATCTTACAATCGATATAAATATCGAGTTCATATTTTGCTGCCGTGTGTTTTCACATTTTGCTTTTATTACATCGTCATCCATCGATTGTTCTAGAAAATTCTTTTGCTTTTTTCTTGGTGGTTCATTGTGACCATCGAATGCGGATGTATAGTTTCCTTTCGGAAACAATGCACGACACGTGCGATAAAACTCTGATATCTGAACTGCCGTTGCAGACAATAATGCTCTGAACTTCGGATGCAGAAAGGATCCCAGTGTGTTTTCTTCCTCAATGTTGAACACTGAATTCAATAGAGACAACGAACGTTTCGCAGAACACCTAAAACTTGTATGCAATCAAATGCTGACCATAAGTGAAAACAAAATCTTAATTGTTTCGATAATTATTTGTATTTATAAATATGAACGTCTTTATAGTGAAACTGAAGAACGGGGAAAACGTAGGGGATTCTATTTTTTTCCACCCCGCCCCGCCCCACCCATTCACCAGAAATTGCTCTCCGCCCCGTTTCAGTCTCTGAACTGAATCGAAAATCTATTTCCATTCAGTTCTGTTCCGTCTAACAGTGAATCGATCCCATCACTCATCAACACAATATAAAAATGAGAACTATTCATGGCCAAAAGGAAAAACTATCACCACTGGGTCTTATCAGCGGAGCTCATTAGAACTCTGCTGGTATATGCTTTAAGGAACCGAGGTATGGGTCTCATTTTTGTCTTAATCAACACTCGACGCCCACACTCTTCTCAGTCAGAAGTAAGCTACGGCCATGAACGTTTTTGCGAAATAGGAATAGCTCAATAAGGCCAATCGGATGCGCTAAGATTCGAATGAAAACCACTCCGATATCTGGGAATGCTTCATGATAAGTTGTGTTGTCTTGAAGCTGATGCAATGAAGAAAATTTTCTTAATAATGTCTTACGTTGAATAAAACACTAGTGAACTCTTGAGATAAAACCTACTCAATGTACATTTGTTTTTACTTGATCCTTTTCTGTGTGCTTCGATATCGATTTTTTTCAACGTGTTTGAAACGAAATAATCAAAAACAACAAAATCGAAGGATTAGGTATGAATGCACATATGTAAATATGACATTGCACAAGAGAATCCATTCATCTGATTCCTTTTATTTCAGCGGTAGCTGTTATTAGTAGTGGTATTGACTATTCCATCCAGTTCTTCGAAGATGCTTCGGACTGAAATGCTAGGCTGGATTTGTCTATGATAACACAAGTGTGCCGATAATAAGGTCACGACCTATGTGCATATTCTATCGGTCAATATATGTTAGAACAATCAGTCACTATGTGGATAGATATTCTGACTAAGTGACCGATAGTTACTCCCTGCTCATTCTGACTTTTACTCAAATTTTCCTCTCTTCTCTCTAATTTCCTCTCTCCTATATAGACTTGTGTTCTGTGTGAAACACGCAGGGTTGAAGTAATGAAGAAGTGTAGTGAACATCGTACACCGATGATAACGATAACACTACTCCTACAGTTTCTCATAAAATCATAATAAAATAAATACTGCAGCAGTAACGAGACGATCTATCCTTTATTTCTTCACAAAAAGATTTCCAATATCGCTTTTGTGATAGAAAGAAAGAAAGAAAGTGATGAAACTATTTTTGGATCTCGTGGGACACAAATTCAGTAAATCGTGTCCTACTCTTTTTCCTATTGATGATTCACATTCACAACCTCTGAAACGTTCGTATGATGTAAGTTTTGAAGTTAAATGAGAGTAAATTTATGTGTGAAGAAAATACCATTACTTACACTCACATTCGTACATCAACTCCCCCTCCCCAGTTCGATCATTCCTGATGTTTTTAACGGCAAAATACGACGCTATTGCGGGCCGTAATCCGTCAGCTCGTTTTAAGACCCACCGTTTAATGCAGTAAAGGATCATCGTTTTTACAAGAAACGGCCTTCGTTTTTCGCCGTATTCTTGCCGTAAAATGGTATCCCGAATAACGGTCTCCATAAAATATCGTGCAATATTATACAATATTGCTTCTCGCATTAATTTCGTCATCCTGTTTTACGGCTAGAATACGGCGAAAAATAATGGTTGTTTCTTGTAAAAGCGATGATCGTTTACTGCACTAAACGGTGGGTCATAAAACGGGCTGACGGATTACGGCCCGTAATAGCGCTATTTTTCACCGTTTTGTACCATGTACGATCGCTTACGACGCCGTTTTCTTTGACATAGGCCATACCCCTCCACGATAAGTTTCTCTCTTACCGTATTCTTCTATGCACGTCATCGGTTACAAATAAATAAGCAAGCTACATAGCTGATGCTTTATTACTAGTCAACAGAGTATTCGTTGCAAATATCTTGCTTCATTTACATATGCCCTCTGTCAACTATTATTTCATTCGATACGGCTGACTAAAGTGAATTCTTTGACACCTTCCGTCAACTCATTGATTCTAACAATATCTCTAGAGCTTGCTTCATGTTCATCGTTTGATAGTTGATTGATCGGTCGAAAGGTGTGTTGAATTGATGAGAAGTCAATTTTACCATCAGATTCCGTCATGGATGCAAGTATAGGTAAAGCATATTCATAGAGTTTGCGTGTGAGTGAAGAGCAACCCATTCTACTATAGACAAATCCCATGGAAGCATAGATCTGACATTGTTGCAAATTTTCAGTAGCGAGTAACAGTTGTTTGTGTAACACTTTCAATGCTTCCGTGTAGTGCTGTTGTTCGATACAGATTTGAAGCAGTATAAGCAACATTTTTTTGGGACCCCCTAAAAGATTCGGTGCGCATCGAAGTAGTTTCCCGAAATGTTTAAGTGCAGAATGATGTTGACCTGCCTCAAAATGACATGACGCTAGACGATAGTATGTGGTGCCCAAACGGTCTCGATCATCAGGAAACCATAGAAGTTCTATATCGAGTTTATCACGAAAATGAGTCAAAGCTCGGCGATAGATGTTTTGCTTTTGATACAACCGTCCAAGTGTGTCATAAAGGAAAGTGATCACATCAATTTCAGAATCAAACGGTAGAACGTCTTTTGCCAGTCTTCGGAATTCACCTAATCCTTTATGACAAGCTTTCATGGCTGATTTTATATCACCATTGTGTTCGTAAGCATGTGCAATGTCCATGTAAACTGATGTTGCACGTCGGACTGGTATAGCAAGTGCTATTCGGTAATGATCTAGCGCTTTATCAAATTTTTTTTCCTCCTCAAAAATTCGACCCAACCGTCGATGAGTATCGATAAGCTCCTCTTCATCACGTTGCTTTGAGTTAGAAAGAATACCAATCGCACGCTGATATGTTGAAATAGCACCCTGAGAATCGGCCATGCGAACTTGCATCTTAGCAATATTGATAAGTGTTTGTCCAATATCAGGATGTTCCTTCTTCATATAAATTTCCTGAATAGCGAATCCTTTTCGATAATATCTCAGTGCCAATCTCCATTTTTTTAAGTTGGCATATTCATCGCCAATCAACAAATAACTTTTAGCGTACATAGGATGATTGATTGGTACTTTACGCTTCGAATTCAGTCGGGCAGATTTTTTGAAAAATTTCACTGCCATAGCATGCTTCCCCATGTTTGAATAGATGTCAGCCAAATTTGTATATAGATTGGGCAATGATTGTAGGCGATCACATACTAAAATTCGCTTCTCAGCCTGACGTGCATATCGATTATATTTCAAAGCTCGCTTGAATTTGTGCTGATTTCGATAGAAATCTGCCTGCGTCACGTATACTTTTACAAGACCATTTTGATTATTGCTCTCAGTAAACAATCTTACCGCTGCATTGTAATGAAGTTCTGATAAATCTTTTTCTTCCTGTTCGTAAAGTAAACCAGCTTGATAGTAGACTAAACCCATATCAACGGACGGGTTATTAAATAGTTGCGAACAATACTGTTCTGCTCGATCAATTCCTTTTGATGATTTTAGCAATAGATTCGCTAGAATAGCATAGGTTGGAGTTTCGTCTAATTCTCGACTATAATAAGCATATAATTTATCCAGATTTGCATCGTATGCATCAGTTAGCGACAATTCAACAATCCACAAACCTCCATTAGTCAATTCTGAAACCTGATCGACCCGAAATACAGCACTTATCGAAAATAGAATTTCATTTTCATTCTTCATACAACTATGTTCAGCAATATTAGCAAATGGTTGACTGGAACCAATGGTTGGATCAACATCGATTTGAAATAGAACAGAACGTTCATATATCAAACGACTCAATGCTTCTCCAGCATATTCGCTAGCAACTTTCGACGAGAGTGTCGTTGATAAAAATGTATTGAAAGATAGAAAACCATCTCTATTATTAATAATCTTTTGAAGCTCTTCTTCGCTCATACCTTGACCACGGTAGACAGTGAAGGGTCTCGAATCATTCGTATATTGAATTTTATGTAATTCAGCGATTTGATTGTGAAGATCAGTAATAATGGAACGAAATTCAAATAACATAGTAGTGTCTTCTGCACGAAAGGCTTGATTCATCAGACGGTATAAAAACGAGTCTCGTGTATACCACCAAATGGCTTTCGATGAATCATAAGTTCGTTCAAAATCACTGATACGTCCTTGTTCAAATTGGTCGAGTTCGTATTGTTTTTTGCACAAAACAATAAGATTATTTTTCAAAGGTAATGATTTGTCACTTGATAGACGTGCCATAAGAACACAAAAGAAACGCATCCACATGAAACTAACATGTTCACTAGTAAGTGATCTGCTCGAATGATAAATAGCATTTTTGAACGATGGTACCATGGTGACCGTTGTCAGAGCGGCTAAATAAGCGGATATATCGGCTGTTAACTTGTCGATCAATACATTTTTATCAATATATATACCACGAATTTTGGCGTACGTTTGAACCCATGTGAGATGCAGTTCAGGTCGGCCACAACAGATGTAGATGGCTGCAATCGAAGGTCTAGTGTAAAGATCGGGAATAACTTGATTTCCAGCTGAGCCCGAAACAACAAAAAATATTTTGCACAAGGAATTGCTAGCATAGGTATCCAGATACGTCAAACATCGACATCGATCGATAAATGTATGCAAATGACGTTCGATAGCATGTAAACGAATTGTACGACGAAGATCATCAACAGGTTTAGGATCAAACCAAACAATCACGAAGTCTGAATCAGTAGAATTATTCATAGACGATAACATGCTTGCTAATGCCTGTTCTTTCAGAACGAAAACGGTACGGAATTTGTTTCTCGATAACGAAAAATTTCGTATGCTTTGTTGCCAAGACTAATTAAAGTTGAGGTCACTACTAATACGAAAATTTCAAATACCACACTGCAGTCGCATTGTTATTGCACAACAGTTGTATACTGAAGCACCATGTGAGCATTTTGAATTTATGTGACTCGACGCCTATTTATTTTCATTGACTCTCAAGAAGATTTGAAGGAAAGAACGAGAAAGAAAGCAGTGCAAAAGGAGAAAATTATGTTTTAAACTGGGCCAAACTCAAACAAAATGATAAAATTAATAACACTGAAAGTGTAAGAGTAAAATATGGAAACCCTAATAGATGCACATGAGATTGTATAATGGGGAATCGATTTAGCTTGAAAACGTAGCCGCACATACAGAGTGAAGTCTTGAAAAATAGATTTCTCTCGTATTGCTTATTTAACTGTCACACTGTTTTCAAAAGCGAACCCTACTGAGTAAGAAAACACTCCGTTACGGTTAACTACGTTTCAACATACTTGAAAAACTGAAGCACAATTGAATTAATACGAAAAGGTTAAAAAATCACATGTGTATTGAGATGAAAACGTTTGTTTCTTAGACTATGCGGGGATGTAAATGCCTATGATGGTTTGCTTCGAGTAACATCCAAGTCCTACATGGCCTTACGGAAGCACAGGAGAGGTGCACTTTCGATAGATATTACAATGAACTTTCACAAAGCCCATTCCAATGAATAGCAGTTTGGAGAAATGTTTTACTTGATTCACGTTTTTTGAACACCTGACAGAAATAGCAGAGCAGGATATTTCACAATATATTTACACATTCATTTATACTTTAATGTATATTTAACAATATTAGTATAGAGCGTATAACCTATATAGAGTCAATGTTGAACAAGCGTCGGGTTTTAGGAGTGTGTGCGGTCCATTGCATTCATGGAAGCTTTTTCAAGAACTAAATGTTTTATTTTTACATCATGGGAAAGACAATTGAGTTTTTCATCTGTTTTAAATAAATAGTTCGCTTCTGATTTCAGTCATATGAAGATGATTATGATTTTGTTGTTGACATAACATACTTTGGTATGATGACTCTGTTCTTGAAAGTAGAACAAATTTCTTAAGGTTTACACAGTTTTCTAGAGTAGTGTACTTTGTTGAATTGTACGTATGGAAGGATTTAGAGTTGTTACTGACCGGTCAACGCAAGTTTCTCTTGATCGGACCGGCCTAGATTTGTTCGGTTTTCTTCCCTACTTTTAAAAAATATCAAACAATGCAGGTAATTATTGCTGAATATGAAACTAGTAGTCTGGGATCAATGACTATGCCATCTAGAAAAATGAATAGAATACTTTTTTCAGGTAATATTTATTAACATATCTCTATTATTATCAAAACACGAGTGAATCACTATTTCTCATTGCCATTTGTAGCATAATTGATTACAGCATATCGAGAAATCCTCTAGGCATCCTCAGACATCAAAATCTGTGTCATTATGTTACAAGAGTAACAGCATCTTTACAGAAATTTCCAAAGCGAACTGAGAGCATAGAAGTGATTGTCTCACCATGCAGTTCAACCGAAAACGCAGCAGCTGAGACTTTGATGATGAAGTCGTTTGGAGTCCTCTATTTTTACTTCGATTTGAACGTTAATTGATAATCATACTTCACAACACGTTTTTAACTATGATAAAAAAGAACCTTGAGTAGTATATAGAGTGGTTCAGAAGTATTTATGACTCACCGAAACGGTGATATATACCCTATAGGGTGAAAAAAAGAACTATGACTAATGTCAGTATATCGACGATCCGATCCGGTCCAAAAATTTAGATCGGTACTAATATAAGTCGGACAAAAATCCTACCAGTTACAACTCTGGAAAGATCGCTGTTACAATTAAGATTCTCTTTTTCAAATGAAGTTAATTTTCGTCATTTTATTTCACTGACTCGATTAAATGAATCCTTCAATATTTTGTTATGATTCGTTAGCTACATTCATCTGCTTCCCAGTATTTCTTAATATGAAAACACGAAAAAAAAACTGATTCATTTTTACCTATATGTTGAATGTAGAATCGAGTATTACTCAGTTGATTGACAGTACGAATAGAAAAAAAATGGATATTGGACTCTTCTAGTATAAACAAACAAAAGTTTTATTTCTTCGATATGACATGTCTTAGCTAGATGGTTACTGATATTACTGAATCATGTGTTGCCTATGATGATTTATAATTCGATCAAAGTGTGCGTATTTTATACCTATATACATTCAAGTGCATATGGCAGGATTATAAACGAAAAAGCATATTAGACAGTCGACTCAATCGGAGCAGAAGAATTATACCGTGACAAATTATTCATACTTGTTTTTTTGTATGCATGGTTTAGGGACAGGTACATTTTCTCCTTGACCTTGTTTGAGAACGAATTATACGTTGAAAAGGTAGAAACCAATCGAAAAACTAACTGATATCCACGCATTTAATTTTAATTTGAGTTACAGATAGAAATATGGTCATGCATCCGATTGCTTTTCATTTTTTTCGTTCATTTTAATGTCACGAAAAAGAAAACAATTCGGTCAACTGTATCCAATATATTTTTGGTTTATTTCTTTCTTGTTCTTTTCATTACATATAAAAATTCGACATTCAAGACAAACAAGTATCGATAATAGAAATAACATCAAATTATTATTCTTAGGAAAAAATACAACTTTTCGACTACTTGTTCGATCATTTCCTTGGAAGGGAGCAAACATCATTCAAGTGTTCCATGTTGAGAAAACATCTCATTGCTGAGTTTTAACTTTGTAAATATTTTTTATAATCAGTATTACGAAATAAATCGACATTGAATAAGTGTTTTGATTCATCAAAGAGAGACATATTTTTGTACCGCTTATTCTTCAAGCGATTGTCATGCATTTCGAAAGATGAATCATCGATTAAATATTTTTCATGAACATTGGAAGACCAGTTTTTTTTTGTCATGCTTTTTTATGTTTGTTCTGTAGGCTGAGTCATCTCTTTGTAATTCAACTCAAATAAACTACGGCTCGCTTGTGATGTAAGAGAAAGAGAAAAAGTGCATTTCTTTGTGCTAGTTTATATTCTATTATAGTTAACTAGTCAGTCACACAAATACATAGATTTATATAAATTCAAAAAAGTCTTAAGCAAACTCAATAAGCATTTAGAAGTATCACTCGTTTTATATTCGTACCGAAAATGAGATTTCTGAGATCAGCTGATGCAGTCAATAACGAAACTGAAACAGAAACAACGAGTCCGTTGGAATATGCTCATGGAACTGTGATGATTATTGCATGGATGGTCTTCGCCTCCACAGCTCTTATTTTTACACGTTACGGTCGTACTGTACGTTTTGGTTCCAGTGACAGTTTTTTGGGTGAAAAAATTTGGTTTCAATTTCATCGTTTGATCGCTTGTTTAACAACGATATTGACTCTAGCAGGATTTTTACTCATCTTTTCTGAAATCCAAGGCGTTTGGGTTGGAAGTGACGAAGGTCGTGTCTATGTACATTCAATTCTTGGTGCCATTATTGTCTGTTGTGCACTCATACAACCATGGATGGCAATTTTTCGTTGTCATCCAGATGGTTCATTTCGTTTTATTTTCAATTGGCTTCATCGATTTATTGGTGTTTTGGCTTTTTTTCTTTCAATACCAACAATTTTTATTATTATGAGTACCATGGACGAGAATAAAACTGGCATGGTTGTTATTCTTTCCCTTTGGTCTATCTGGGTCGTTTTAATTGTTATTGTTTTAGAAATCATTCGAAACCTTGTTGTAAAATTATCTGCTGCTCCTGATCCTTTGGAGAAGAGATACGAATTAAGTGAGCTCGATGATGTGAATGGAGCACAGAGTGCCGATAAAGATACAAAGAATGGTAGTGACTCAGCACCTTGGAATAATCGAATATTACTATTGTTTCTTGTACATTTTATTGTTTCCTGTGCTCTATCTATTCCACTGATTGTTCTACTTTGGAAATAGATTGTAAACTACTCGTCGCTTTCTTGTGTCAATCGAAGCAACGGAATTAAACGAGCGATGAGAGTCTTAAGAGACTTTCTAGTTTTTAGTTGATGTCGAGTGTTTTTTTATTTTTATCTGAATATGAACGTATTTGTGAAAGTTTTGAAACTGTTTATTTTTTGCAGTCCAGTCATTAAAATAAATGAAAGTTAATTATTCGAATCAATATTATGCATCTTAGAGAAAAATATCTCATGTCATCAACGTTGCATGTGAAATCTCTTTTCAATTCGTACTCGGCATGGTCGAGTTAACATGGAAATAACGGTAGCAACAGTAGTCAAATTTTAGTTGTAGTTCTTCATTGATTGCCGTTACCTGTATAATCAAGATAAACAAAAAGTTGATGTTATTATCGACCAATGTGCTTTTGTTTTATAGTAGAACAGTAGATTCTTATAGTTATGAGAATAGATGATCTATTGTGTTGAAGTTATCAATACTTGTCTCTCTTTTTTTTGCTATTGCATTAAGATAGTCTATACTCAGCAAATATTGGCAAGAGACGATTGTAAGTAAAGTGCAAATATTTTCGTTTCAATTGATCGTGCAAGTTGACATACATATATTTTATGCACGCAATCCAATGTGCATTTGCAAAAGAACAAATTTATGTTCTGCGTTGAAGACACAAAAACAGATTTCTACAGAGAGTAGAAATAGCCAGGAGAAGGGAGGACTATTGTGAAAAGCGAGGCATGACTTCGATATTTGTTTTAACTGAAATTTTGCATTTTTTTCGAAAAGATCAAAACCTTGTAAGAGTCGTGACAAAATTCACCTTGAAAGAAAAACCTTTGTTTCTTCATCATATTTACTCGAATAGTTTGTGCATATTCTTGTTTGCACGAAGAGACAGCCTTCAAAAATTTATAATAAATAGGCTTGACAGTATAGAATAATATGAAGAAACTGTTTCATTCACGGTATGAAATAAAAACTAAGAAAAACCCATACTCAAACAAAAATTTCAATCAAAAAGTTATTTACGATTGGTTATTACACCTGAGTCAGTGTCTGTCAACGAACACATGAAACTGTTCGATGATGACGCGATCACTTATGAATGGTGAAATACAAGGGTACGACTATCTACATCAGGACTCAAACAGAAGAAAACTAAAGTGCACCAGATATATTCATTCATAGTATAGATTTCAATTTTTTACTTTATAAAAACTAACTAGTATTGACATCAAACGGCATAGTCATCGATACATAGCAGAGTACTTTTCCAAAACACGAAAATTCATTTTTACCTTTTTGAAAACTTATTTTCGTCTCCATACAGTCAATGATTTCTAGTCGCATGATGTATCAGCACATGTGGATAAAGTTTTAATAAAAACGAATTCTCTTTGTAAAATAATTAGTGCTTTTAATAGCTTAGATGTATTCTCAAGTTCGATCATGATCGATCCAGATTTTAATGTTAGACTTTTATATCAGTAGCATTTTGGAAAGTCAAATTCTTTTTTACACGTTGATATTTAATTTATTGTCAGGTCAAGCACTGGATACCTGGTTCAGGTGACAGGACACTACTAATAGGTAGCATGTTCACTCTGGTAGTTAGTAACTTGTTTTATTTTTACAATGGTACGTGTTAGTCTCGTGAAGTTGACTATACTATTGGCTGATATAAATCACTAGTGGACTAGCTGACAGTATACACACGAGCAGTATGGGCGTTTGATAAACCAATTTACTAGCCTACTGNAAGTTTGTTTTATGACAATTATACATGAAAAGCTATTATGATAAAAAAAGAAAATTCAAAACAGACATTTTTCTCGAATGAAACATTAATTAGTTGCATTTATATCAATGTCAAGTATAGATCATAATTGCCATCTTTCGACTAATTATTGATTTTAATTTTAAGTAGTTACTATTTTTTCTTCTAGTAAAATATCTACATTCTAATTTTCGAACAAGAATTGTCTACTTCATCCAAAGAATAATTATTTTGCAATAAAAACAAGACTATAGTTTCGTTGACAATCCTTTGCACATAAGCGAAATAAAGGATCGCAAAGTTATTCGGTATGAGAAGAAAAACAAAGGTCAAACTTTTGATGATTGTATATCTATACAATGTACAAAGTCATTTCGAATGAATCATAATTACATTGAAACAAATCTGCGCAATTGCACCACTTTTTCAATTCTCTTTACTGATCTTTCTTCGAAATAAATAACCAAAACAAAAACCTCGAGCATTCGAAGTCTTAGAAAAACATTTAATAGTTTAAGGCTAGAATAAGTTCGAATGAATGTTGATCAATCCCATTTTTTACGTACATTTCTATAATCAATAATCGAAATTTTAATTGATGCATAACCTAAGACTCGCTATGAATAGAAATGAAAGAATTCTTGAATTTTTCTTTTATAAAAGACTACTCTGTTGATAGATTGCTGAAAGATAATGTGTTTATTATCAATGCTACTTCAAACATTTTCTCAAGCACAGCAATAGAAATGTTAATATTTGAAACAAGGCAATGGAGAAATTCAGAATATTAATTAACAATCAACAGAAAATGACATGTTTATTTTCAGTTTAAGTTTTCTTTTCATCGTGCTTTTGTGTTAAAATATGAATAGTTCTGAATAAGTTCATGCACTTTTAATGGAGAAAGAATTTGCAATTAGCATGCATGTATGAATCAACGACTCTATACATCATCGCAAAGAATCTCTAATTACAAATTGTACCCTACAGCTTCCCTTTTCACTTAATGCATTGGAAGTTGTATGCTCGTATGATTGAGGTTATGTTGAAAATCTGTTCAGAAGAAAAATTGTGTTGTCATTACATGATATCGTGTTGGACTGGACAGCCGATGCCTATTTTCTATAAAATACAAATTAATGTTTTTTTTTAAATGACAATGTTCTACTAATTCTGAAAATCGTCGATGTCTTGTTGGATAGGAGCATATCACTATTAAATTGACAACTCGAACGTAGATTATTCTTCAAAATGTTTGGTAGAGCAAACGACACAGCATTCAATCTATGTAGTTTTATACTTGTTTCGATAGTAGAGATCGATGATTAGGCGCACAGATTTATGTATCTGTTTTTGAATGTTCGACATAATATAAAATGAACAAACTTCAATGCTAAGAAAAGAACTATAGGTGACATCAGACACGATATTTTTGCATTGGTCTGTATGTTTGCGCATACGTTAAACACGATGAATAATTGATCTATTCATGACCTGTTAGGTTTGTATGGTTGTAATCGAATACATTAAAAGATAAAAATATTTAACTGAATGGACTTTGCACTCGTTTCTACATGCTATCAAAAAGTGAACATGTTTTTCATAACCCTGTTGTTCTATTATACGCAGATGTAGGTGAATTTTATTCGCTATCATTAAATCATCATAAACGAATTCAGGAAATAACATACTCCGTTATTTAATCCTATTTTTGTTTGCTTTAGTTTTTTTATATATTAAATTGATTTTCATATTAGATCGATATAAATCAATCGGTAGCGCTCAACTTCTAAAACAACCATTGTATTATTTTAATATATCGTTGAAAGCAATAATGACAGCACGACTACATTATTTACTTTTGCAACAAAAATGACAACTGGATAAGAGAACATTAATCAAAAGTGCTTGTTTTTATTTAATCAAAGACGATCCTTTGAGAACCAAAGAAATCTGATTAAAACAAAGCTGTTGTAATTGCTAATGATAATAAAACACAAGAATGTTTTCAATATCTGTTATCTGCTTATATATACATATTATTAGATTAGTATTCATGTTTTGATATTGATCAAAATTTTGAGAATCGAAACAAAGAATAGGATATTTTTTTCAATGAAATACACTGACTTTAAGATCAATAGTGAACAGAAACACTAAGATAAAATAATTGTCACGCTTGAATGAAAGTGTTTAGCAAAATGCAAACTATCATAAACGATCAGATGATTCTGATTTCGAATATGGTATGACGTATATTATTCAAGCTGGGAATCAATAAATTGAAGAATATCTAACAAATATTTCTCTCATTTCTCTCAGTGTTAACTAATTGATTGAAGAATAATAGCAAATTTATATAAACAAACGATGAATCCTTACTTTTTGAAATCATGTCTTTGACTAAAAAATAGGATGCTAGGGTTAAATACAAACGAAAGAAGATAAATATCATCCTACCCTCTCCTATCGATAATCAAGATGAAACATTTGAACTTTTTCCATTGTCAATAAATTAATCACTATCAAGACTTGTTCTGTTAAACCCGTAAGCGCATTTTGAGATCGATTTTATGCGAATTCTCATTTGATACAGAATGCGGCTATTCTGATGTATCATCCTAACGAGAAGGAAAAACTGAGACTTCAGGAGAGTGTACTTCGCCTATACTTCAAAATAAAACTTTGAATTAGGTGAAGTCTTACTTTTTCCCCCTTGATCCGTACAGATTCGCGAAAATAAAATTAATTTAAACTTATTTTGTTAAGAATATACAAGTGGACATTTTTCAGGTTTCTATGATAGTCAACTAGAAGACGATGAATTTATTTATTGGTGAACATTTATAAATCGTGCGAATCCATTAGATGATGGTACATTCATAATGGTGGCATGAATACCGTTTCGAGTAAAATATAACATGCATTCACAATCTAAATCAGCTATCACACACAATAGTAATTGATGCTAGGAAACTATTCATTGGTCGTTTGTCAGATTCAATCAGTAATATTTAATAGCTAAAAAGTGAAAGATTAAGACACTTATTTTTCTGTTTTCAAAATCAATGATTGAAAAATAGCGTTTCTAGGGTTTTGATAGATTTTACATTGTTATAATTTTCGTTAGCTACTTTTTTTTCTGGTCGATGATACATAACTATCATCGTTTAGGCATAAAAAATTTTACAAATATACGTCAACCTGGACAAATAAAACTTGCCTTCGATTTATGTCTTGATGATTTATCAGCACCCCGATGTATTTCATCTAAGCCAAATGATTATAATAATCAAAATAAATTGAATGATATTCCAATAAAAAAATTAGCGAACCGTAGGTTGAAAGCTTTTCTAGATTGGAAAATATCGATTAACTTTATTCTACGTATTTTGTGTATTATTTTTCGGATATTATCTATCATATTGAAATATACGATTTTTTTAATATGGTATCTAGTGAAAAATTTGCTCTTCATTATGCTACGCTTACTAACTGAATCCAAATGCAATCACTCGAAATCAGTCATATGTCATCCAATTCGATGTTATCACTATTGATGATAGCAAAACCATAGTCATTATTATTTGCTTTCTTTTTGTAACTGCAGCTAGATGGTTAATTTTCGAAAATGTATAAACAGAAAATTGGATTCCATTCAAAAGCAATTGTAATCAGAATTTTGAATAAATGATTTCATTCATAGAACATCGAATATGTTTCTGTATCGATTCGTTTGAGTCTGCTGATCTTTTGGTTGATGCTCAACATCAAAATTATTAATCTCTGCTATTCGAGAGGGTGCAAGTGTACTTGTTGATAGTTTTCATTACCCAAACTATCATAGCACAACTTCTAAAGGTTTTGTTTTTGAAGAAACTTCGACGTGTGATGTGAGAGTATTTTCTGATCCTGTTCCAAGTTTCGATACAATTGTCACATTTATGTAGGCAAAGACTTGTTCGAAAATATTATATGTTAGCTATTGAGAAAGTAGAGAAAAGTGTTTTGAACTTGGTTCTGATAAAATTATGAAAAAAAAGTTATGCATGATAGTTTCAATCGACCGGTAAGCATCTCAATTAGCTTCGCATAGAAAAGAATTCAGAATTGGACTTTAAACTTGGGACGATGAGTAAAAAAGGGTATATTCGTAATGTCTTTTTTATTACCGTACATCAAAGTATCGTTAACTTTAATTGTTTTATTTGTGAAAAAGCAATCAATTTAAAAACTCGAACACTATCAAAGATCTACTGACTTAAAAGTTCAGTTATCATTGTTGAGTGGACAAGTCAAGTTATAACGCATTTCAGGCAACTATTGTCACATAAGAAAAATATTGAATAGAGAAACTCTTGAATATGAATTATTGTTTTATGAATTTGTAAAGCAAGCTTACAAAGAACCTGATTTTTTAACTACTATCTAATAGTTTCACATGTGCATTCATCTCATATTCCTGACTTAGGCAAATTTGTTCCTCTTGTCGAATGGAACTTATGCGAAGAGAAGTGATATTGAACTTCAGCCGTCACTACAATATTGAGAGACTTAAAATTTAATATGTGTGAATACACGATTGAGTCATTTCCTATGTATTCGAAAAACTATTGGGATGATGACAAGATCAATAACTCTAGAGGAAGAACTATTGAGTTTTCGTACAGATCTACCGAAGTTAGATAGATTTTAAAGAGGAAGTAGAATCTTTTTAAATTCAGTAATTTTCCATGAAACCTGAAGGATTCCACCTTGGATAGAGATTTATTGATGAATCGAACTGGTTCTATAGGCAGCACTTTATCGAATCAGCCAACGAGATGTTATCAGACAAGTCGAAAATTTAGAAATCACAAGCGACACACAAAATTCTTTGACCTACAGAATTCTAGAGAAAGCTCAGAAGACGATTCTCTTCGTCTCATTCCATCCGCAAGTGAAGTCCTCGTAGTTATCTTGAACTCTTGTTGGTACCTAACAAGAATTTTGACATTTGTTTTCATGAATAATAATGATGTTGATGACGATGATGTTCGCGAAAAATTTATTCTACCAAATGCTTTCATATCGTCTACATATTCATCATGTATATGGAGTGAGAATTTCATAGTTTGTGATTCACTTTGTTCGTTAATCAGTTCTTTCTTTTCTGGTCAACGTCGAGTATCTTATTCGAATCATTTCTTTTGTTTTACTGCTCAGATGAAAACAAAATGAAAATTACAATATTTTGTTATAAACTTCTGCGAACATTAATGAAATAAAAAAACCGATCGATATCATAATGCACAATAATAAGGAGCGAAAAAATTGTTGTGATATGTAAATCATAGTTTTAGTTTATTTCTATAGCTATAGTTACATCTGCATATTCTCCACTTTCATAGTAATATTACCACTATAGATAGGAGATAACAGAATGGGAGAAAATTTATATAAAGAAAATTACGTTTAGCTAGTAATTTAGTGAACAGAAAAGGAAGATGTACGATGAAAAGCCACAAACACACATGACACGTGTCTGAGAAAAGAAGAGTGTAAACAATAATGTGTGCAGGCAATTCTTTTTGATAGTAAGGAAAAACACATATGATGATAGCATATAAAGAAAATGAAGATGATAGCATTTGTATACGTGTACATCAATATTCAAGATTCTTTATAATTTTTAAAACTATTAATATGTATATTTGTATGAAATTGAAAATCAAGACATCCTCAATATTTGCTTGTTTGTTGTACTATTATTCTTTAGATGACATCTCAAAAAAAAATTTAGCTTCTAGTCGCATTCGAGTTACACCGAGCGTTGATGTTGATGATCTTGAATGTTCTATTTGTCGTGGATTACTTTGGAAACCAGTAGCTTGTCAATCGTGTGAAACACCTTTTTGTTCATCGTGCATTCATCAATGGTTGAGTAACAATCCAACGCAGTGTCCGAATCGATGCGAAACATTCATTGAAAGAAAATGTCCTCCATTTGTTGCCAAATTGCTTGCTCAAATAGAAATGAATTGTTTCTATCAATCGTATGGTTGCAACCAGGTATTTCGGACATAGACAGATCTTCAATTCTATGCTCTCTTAAAGGTGATTTCCTATGAAGCTTTAGACAAACATGAGATCGATTGTGATTTCCAACCTAAACTTTGTCCTGCCCAGGTGGAACAATACGGTACGTATACGACCGTATTCGGCTAAAATACGGTATTTTTAGGCCTGGATAAGGTGGCAGTATACGACGCCCCGTATTACGACTAGATTACGGTATAACACGGCGCCATATACGGTGCTCCGTAAACGTGCATTATACGGCCACCGAATAAAGACCATTATGATGCCCTAACGTAAACGTCTAGCATCCGGCCACCGGATCAATACTGTATTTCAGTAATATCTTGAGCTCATATGTGGTTAAAATGGATCGCATGTAGAGGTGGGGTTTTCGAAAGAATGACAGCAAAAACCACACCGAGAAAGGAAATATGCACATTCAGTGCACGAAATATGAAATTATTTGTTTGCTTCCTATTTTAAAAATATTTTAAAATTTAATTGTTTTCATCACTAGTTTCACTTTATTATTTAATTTTGTTTCAGTTTTAATTATTTTTATTTTATTTATTTCACTCGTTTTTATTTTTCACTCGTTGCATTTTATTTACACTGCAACTTAAAGCGACCCCATATCTTCTGATTGGTTATAGGATCAGTGAGTCATTTTACTTTTACTTTTACGTTTTT
>OENT01001381.1:0-46200 GCA_900239685.1 Rotaria macrura | reverse complement strand
CGGCGATTTACAAAGTCAACTCGTGCTCGCCGCGGTGTAGAGAATGCCGACTCGCCTCGCCTCGCACCGCCACGAGGCGAGGCGAGGCGAGTAAACTAGGTGATTTTCGGATCTCTGGATTGACATAAATGCACTGTATGAGCTACCGTAAAGATATGAATAATTTAAACGCCGATGATGCCAATATACTTGATTTGCCTGATGAAATTTTATTCATGATTTTTAAGACACTCGATTCAACTGATGTATTCTATTCAATTGTTGATATTAATAAACATTTTGATCGATTAGCACTTGCTTCTCTTTATGTTCGTGATCTTGATATGACTGATTTCATGACTATTAATTCCTTGAATGATCAAAGTTTTTCAATAGATACTAAATTTCTATCAAAAATTTATGAAAATATTTTACCTCGCATTCATCATCAAGTACATAAACTGACTATTAGACAATATTCGATGAAAAATATTCTTCTTGGTGGTATTTATTCTAAACTTTATTATCTATCACTTATTAATTTTCATGAAGAGATACTATATCAATATTTAACAAGTATACTATTTTCTTTTGCTTGTTTTAAATAATGAAATAGTGAATAGAAATTAATGAAAATGTCTTTTCTTTAATTAAACATGATTTAATTCTTCGCGATCTTCTTATGAAACAAATAACACATCTTAATATTGACACTAAAAAGGGAACAGAATATTGTTCGGTAACTGCTTCAAAGATTTTTGAATTAGTCTTATCTTTATGTAAGAATTTAACTTCTTTAAATTTTTGTGATATGTTTCCTATAAGAACGAATCAGACGCCTATTTTTTATCTATCATGAAAAAGACATATATCTTCAACTTTAATAAAATTGAAAATCAATGTTACCAGTTTGGTTGATTGTCTTTATCTTCTTGATGGTCGCCTCGATTCTTAAAACAATGTTAGTTATAAATGTGGAACAGATTTTTGATCCAGTAATAGATATCGGTTCAAGGGTAAGGAAAATTTCGATGATCACTTTCTTAAGAAAAAAGACTAAACTAAATAAATAATTTTATTTTATCTTATGGAAAAAGTTTCCCAAATTGAAATATTTTTCATTTACCACGCTTCTACTTTCACATGTTACTATGATATGCATATTGTTCCATTACTTTATCGAATGATAAATCTTGAAGAATTGAAATTACATATATCATTACAAAGATTTAACTCGACTTATATTGATTTCATTCAATTATATGATCAATTTCTTGGTTACACAACACAATTAAAGAGATTTATATTTTGAATTAATACAAAAGTCTTCAACGAAACAGTTCATGTTGAACTTCAATCAAATAAAGGCATTCAACGTAGTTTCATTGGAAGAGGATACGAATAAGTTTCTCCATATGTTCATACGAATTCAACGAACACTAGGGGCCAATACATTATTTATTCACTTCCATATGATTTGGAAATGTTTTTTGATCTCGACACTTCTTTTCAAGGTGGAGTCTTTTGTAAAGTTCGACAATTGACAATGAGCGATGAAATTTCTTTTGAACATCAACTTTTTCAACGAGTTTCTGCATATTTTTCTTTTCTCCAAAGTTTTTATATATCTAACAGTCATCCACAACACAGCAAATCACTATTAATCACGTTTCCTTATCTCAAATTTCTTGACCTTGATTATGCGCATGTTAGCTAGCGCTGAACTATTTCTCTTGCAAAACAATATTCATCTACCTCGTTTGTTAAATCTTCGTGTCGAATATGAATCACTCGCAAACTTCAGGAATAATTTCACCAATGATGCAACGTATTTCAATTTCCACACATTGAAAAGTCTTGATGTATGTCAATCATTTGTTCGTCAAGGAAATTTTCATCATTATTTTCCTTTCTTATAAGTTGTGTCAATAAAAGAAAATAGTTTTAATCTGAACTGTTGTAACAAAGAGCAGCATAGTCAGAAAAGTTTTTAAATCTTGTCTGTAGGTATAACAATTTCTATCTGTTTCATATTACGATATGCTGACAATCAAAGCTGTTATGTGTAAGACAAACTTTGACTTAGATTTTTTTATAATTTATTTGTGCTAGTTTTCGCTACGATCTTCGTTCATAATGGCAATTTAGGAAAAAGACTTTGTCATTATAATTGTATGACAAAAAGGAGCTATCCAACTTAAAACAATTCGAAAAAATTAGATAGATACTCGATTCATTCCATACTGCTAGCTTTCGATTTCAATAGTTAATAATTTTTTAAAATAATCGTACGATTTACACAGATGCAACTTGCGAATTATTTTTGTCGATATTTATACGTTCGTTTAAGATAACAGTTGTTTATTGCAACGGAAAATATCCCCTTATAGAATATTGAGTGTAACCGCTTATTATTTTCACATATACTACAACTGCTAACTTTAATACCAGCCATTGAAAACGGACATGACTATTTCAATGGGACCTGTAGTCAGGATTCACTTTCCATTAAAGTCCATTGATCGCAATGGAAATGAATTTTGTTCAGAAACTAACAAAAAGAATAAATATCATATTCGGTGGAAATTTTCATCATTTGATTTTAATCAAGATTCAATTGATAATGAACACATTTTATCATTTGGTTGTCGAACTATTCGTATCTATACCTTTCCTTTATTTCAATTCTTTCAAGATAGGTTTTTCCAAGAAATATTTAAATAATTTCAGTAAACCAAAGAAAGGGAGGAAGGTTTACCCGTCGATAACGAATGTAGAACAAAGATATGAGAAGGGAAAATTTTCTTTTGTGGAACTCACATATATTTTCGAAGAAAATTGTGGATGAAAGTTTTAAGGTGAAGCTTTTGCGCCTCCCCACTCCGTCCCCCTCTATTACTGGCATCATCCTACACAGGCCAACCCTTCCCTTTATTACAGACACTAAAATAGCTAAGAATATTTTACGAAAGGACTATGTGAGTTCCACATTTCAGTCCCAAAGCGGCTGCGCTAACAAGTATTTTCTTCTTTTTATTCATGTTTAAAAAAGCTTGTTAGTGCAGCCCCTTTTGGGGCTAAAATGTGGAATTCACATAATCCTTTCGTAAAATATTCTGAGCGCTTTTAGTGTCTGTATTAAATAAGGGGGGTGTCTGAAATGGAGAGGGGAAGAGTGAGTGGGGAGCCGCAAAAGCTTCACCTTAAAACTTTCACTCACAATTTTCTTTGAAAATACATGTGAGTTCCACAAATGAGGCATACAAAAAATGCCATGTATACGAACAAAAGAAAGAAAATGATTAAAAACTCTGGTAATAGATATGTTTGTTTTTATCGCTTGACTCTTGTATATGAAATGTGTTGATAAAATTAAAAATAATTCTAAACTACAGGAACAAGAACAAATAAAATACGATATGATGATAACGATGATATTTGTACTTGTTCGCTAAAGAAAAGAAAAAAAAGGTTAAGAAAAATATTAAAACTATTGTTAAACTTACACATAAACTTTTATCTGTAGTATCATCCTTATTCGGATCAGATCTGATATTATCTGCACTAGTTGTTGATTTTACTTCTTGAGTAAATTTATTTGATTTATCTGTTATTTCATTAGTATTTGTTGCATCATTACCCAGCTCAAAAGACACGGCAACCTGAACTCCCTTAAACGAAATAAAACGGTGCTGAAACGTCGAATACTGACGTAAAACGTCGCCGTAATCAGTCATACCAGAGAAGTGAGGCAAATAATGTGAAAAGCGGTGGCCGTTTTCTAGCAAAGAAAAGGTTTGTAAAACAGGATGACGGAAAACGGTGGAAATTGATGCCATACCACGCCGGCTTATAGTCGTTTAAGAGGTCATTTCCGATGGTCAGAACGATCCTCTTGGGACTGGAACTATTAGACTGTGCTGCAGCATTTTTTCCATAACCAATTAATTCATGATATGTTTCAATCGTTAATGTTTCATCAGTTACCATTAATTATTTTTATAGTTCAATATTACCTTTATCATAAAAGTTTCAGTTTGATTTTGTTTATATTTGTTTTGTAGATCGTTATGATATCATATTTACCACTTAGATTAGTTAATTCGTTGATCATATCAGCATACCTTCTCACTCGTGTTAATGCTTCTTGGTGCATTTTTATCAGTTTATCTGACTAGAATATAGAATGCTTTTAAATGGTCATTTGTGAGAATATTTCGTGCACTTTTTAATGCAACCCCTCACTCGCCGATAAATCTATGTTTATCCATTTGTAGCAGACTGAATAACTATTTAAAAAAATCAAACATATATACATACACACAGAGAGAGATACAGATATAGAAATGGGAAGAAAGAGAGGGTCCATACAACTAATGTGTACCCCTCGGAAGAAGAACGGCAGAAGAACAAATGTACATGCATGGGCAGGAATAGTATTAAAATATTAAAAAAATAAAAGACTTTCTCTTTGATTTCTATATTTTGATGATTATGGCTTTTAGCTCCGACGACGTGGATAAGATAATAATCGGTCCTGAAAATTATTTTGACGTGGAGATGTTAGAGTTGTATTTCATATTTTGATTTATTCTTTTCGAACGATATGATGAATAGTCAAGTTATCAATAGAACAGATAGATAATACATAGATAAAGAAATGGTTTTAAGTCAACACTCTTTAATTTCATGTTTCAATTCAAATTAAATTTGTATTTTACATAATATCTTTCACTAATGAAACATTATTTCAAAATTGACATGATAAATATTTTTGAATAGTAAATATCTTAAAGTAAGGGCTGCAAACAAAAACATGTACTTCATTTCTAGCGATCCATAAAAGCAAAAACATGTTTAGATCTAGTTTTTCCTCTACAATAGATGCAGTTGCGAAACATCAATTCATGTAAGAATTATGACTCTGACGAAATCATATAGTAGTGTAATGGGAGTAATCTTTCCTAAAAACACAGTGAAAAAACAAAAAGGTTCAATAACTTGCGATCCTATAATGTATAGAACTGTCATATCGGACGAAGTGGGTGTGGGTGATAAGTAATAGGTGACAAAATGCATAGGGCGTGCGCTTGGGTGTGACCGCAGTGAGCCAGGATTAGGGTATGCGTGCGTGACCATTTGCGGCCATGAAAGGAAGAATGAGATAACGTACTAGTCAGCGCTAACAATCGATACTTTGGAAGCGAGAATTAGTTGCGGACCGATGTTACGTGAATGAAGCGGCGAAAACTTTTTTCCGGTGCAATCGAAGCTGCCATGGAGGAATTAGGTATCATTGGTTACCTCCCACACCCACACCCACCTGAAGTTCCACACCAACACACACACACACACACACAACGACGCCAATGCAGAGATCTCAAAAATAATCCGAACCCACAACCTCACCCATAATGAGGGCCACACGCACACCTTCCGCCAACAACACTCACACCCACAACAACACCAACACCCACATCAAAAACCACTCCCAAACCCCTACTCAACATCCAAACCCACAACCTCACCCACACCGACAAGAATACATACCGGCTATTCCTGGCGACCAGATCACACTCCCAAGAACAGTCACAGTGTTATGCACAATGCTACCATGCAGGTAGGGTCACACATGTGGTTTTACCTGAATGGAAGCGGTCTTGTAATTCATTTTCGCGAAAGTTGTTTGTGGAAAAGAAGTGGTTCTAGAGAGCTTGTGTTTTCTCGGAAGAGCTGGTGTATACGAAGAAGGCTAAGATAAATCTGTGATAGGTGGTTCGTAATAGAATCCAGCGAATGTCCTGGTGTGAGAAGAATTATGTAAGAAGAATTTGGATTTTTCCACAAGTGTTTGTGTAGATGAAGGTAGATAAGAATATATAAGTCTGTGTCATGGTCAGAAGTCGGAGAAAGTTTTGTGTCGATAAGGAGGTGATAGGCAGTACTTGTCCGCAAAATGCTCAGGGTGCTTGAAGGGAGAGAGTATGATGGGGGTTCCTGTGTAAGGAGCAGACGTATCTTGAGCTAAGTGTGGAGTACATAGAGTTTCCGAATTCCGCTCCTGTTGATCCTGCTGCTCGTGACACGTACAGCACACCCAACGGAATAACTTTTTTATGTGTGTCCTATTCTAATAAGGATTGAGTCGTTAGTTCTTGTACTTTTTCAGGAGAGTAAGTGTGCGCGAAATAACATACATGTTTTGAATTGCAATAATTATATGATTACGCGCGAAATTTCCGGAGGTGCTGAAAAGTAGAATGGATAGGATTCATTTATAAGGCATTTTATTGTTTCGTGCATATGATGAAACGAATTTGTTTTTATTGTGTTTTGTCAGAATCTTCTATTCATTTTGGGAAAATCGCACTTTGCGGTATCTTCCATCAATCAATGAATGGAAATATATCGCTTCTTCCTGTGAGGCATAGGTTAGTAGGAGAGTTAAAAATTCTTTTCGATCAAAACGTTTTGATAAAGTCTAACTAATGGGTAGAAGTTGGTGGAACGGTTGAGAAGACTTCTGAACCATTCAATCTTTTGCTCAGCAAGCATATATATTTATTCCTATCAATGTCGTTTGGGACATATTTTCATCTAACACAACATCATTTCTGTTTCTACTATTACGGGCAAAAGTTTTTCTCCCGTCTCGACTTTTATGGTATCACGCTTTGCACACCGTTTGTAATCGAGTAGAGATTTGATATGAGTTATATCCCAGCGTGGTGTACAGATCAAATTGTAATAAAACTCTCATGTCGTATCTCTATTCAACAATCAATTGTGTGAAAAGCATAGGATCATAAGAGCAGATTGGGGAAATGACAAGTTTTTCAGAGGCGCTCACCATTCAAGTACACCAATAATACTGAAAAGATATTCTTCATAAGTTCAAGCAACATCTATCTTCACACCGCGAGTGGAATCCAATAAAAAAATAATGAGATATCAATGAAACATTTTTCTATTAGTATCGATATGCGCTCAGTTGTGTCACTAGAATAGAAGTATCATACTAGGGATGTGCGGCTTTTCACTGAGCGGTGTAATACTATCAGTGAGGACGGTTAAACTGAGGTCAGTGTAGCAACACTGACATCGATCCTAATTTTTGTTGACTGCATTCTACATGTAGAGTATTTTACTTTTAGACGTAAATTGAGATCATTTGGTGGGTCAGTGTCAGTGCGTCGGTGCCTCAGTGAGACTGCTAATTAGTATACCGACACCGCTCATCCCTAGATGTATCTAAATCGAAATATTGTTAACACTATCAATCTTCTGTGATAGATGTAGCTGCGGATAAGATCGGATTACGTGTTACATCGAGGAGAATCAATCTTCAGTCAAATGCACTTTTAATCAAAGAAATGTCATCATTAACGCATCACACTTCGACCATGTGTAAGATGCAGTAAGACGTATGTTGAAAAACGTAAGTGTTCCAGTCAAAAAAGAGTTAGAACTGAAAATTGGTTAGAACGTATGTAAATCATCAACTATAAGATCTTTGTGTCCATTCACTTACACATAAAATAGAAGAAACGGTTAATCTGCGTTGGTGATTATATGAGCAGCAGAATGTAAGAATTCATAGCAACACCAGCTAGCTGTTTTCAGAGAAAGTGCATACTTTCTCTGCTGTAACGGTCTTCTTGATTTCTATCGAGACATCTGAAGACTTCTTGGATAATCGAACATTTTTCCTAACGCTACTGATCTCATCGGCTGGCGATTCCACTGGGAACAATTATTTTGAAAACGTCATATTGTTTTGTAACTATTGACATTTCAAGAAATACAGTGACTTAATGTGGATGGTACTCTTCTTTCTGGCAGATACTAGCACACCTAATGTACCTTCTTCAGTCAAATCTTTTAATTGCTATTGGATTACCATGTTCTTTCCTTTGAAGCTAGCCAAACTTCTTAATAGCTTTATTCCACTAGAGTCTCGCAGCATCAGTGTTTTAAAGCAAGTTATTGAAATGCACCACTATTTTACAATATCAAACTATAGATATTTGTTGGATTTGACTAGTGCTCATATTTTCTGATATATCTATTAGTATCCTAAAAAGTGAAATTTCGTATTTTAGAAATTGGTAGAAACTAGATTAATGCGAATACTCATTTTTTTGGTATTCCAAACAGTCTCATCAAAATTCTCCTAAACAACGGCAAAGTATTCGACTATGAGTTCCTTGATGAGAGCTGAAGGTCATACGCACGAATTCAATCAGATCAGCAATTTGATTGCTCAGAGATTAGAAACTGCACATCTCCAGTCACCTAATCATTTTCGGAAGTCTGTGTTTGTGCTACAACCAGTCGATGAAAAACAAAGTAGTGAATGGGTAGAAAGATTACGGCAAGCAAAGGAAGATTACGCCGGTGAGCGTGTGATACTCATTCCGTACTACATTCAAGATGGACACTGGATCGGTGTCATCTTAACATTCAATGTGGCCGAACAACTTCAACGAGCTGAATATTTCAACCCAGTCGTAGAGTCAAGCTTTGATCCCACAAAATCTCAGAAGCAATTTGCTAGCGTTTATCCCAGTTCCATCTTACTATCCACAACTCGCGAGCAACACGTCGATTGGGAATGCAGTGCGAAGTTAACAATTGAAAATTTGCTAAATGCTGCTAAAGAAGCTTACTCACCAGAAAACGAAGCAGCAAATCTATCGGCATCGGTGAAAGATTCAGGTAATGATCAAGAGTTTTGCGCCAAAATGACTGATTCTAGCTATGAAGAAAACAGTTTTATGGAACAAAGTGTCTCCCTAGCACCAGTGAAAGTATCACCGCTAACACATCTTGAAAATGAGAATGTCTCATATATATCTCATAACGAAGTATCGAAATGTTTTGTAGTCGGAGAACCTGATGACCACACCCAATGTCAGCTCTACAACAAACTCAGGCGTGAACTTGAGCATAAATTAACGTCATGTGATGTAGCTACTGTTGAAGAGCTTCAACAACAAATAAGAACGATAAAAGATTTGATTGAATCATTAGAGAAGGAAGGAAAAACCAATACAGCAACGAAAAGAAGAGGTTCACTTTCAAAGCTCGAAGATTATCTGTTATTAGCTGAAAGAGTGAAATCTCTAGAGCCCCAACCTCTAGAAAATCAATATATGACACTGACAGCGCAGTCGGATACGAGATTGAAAGAGCAAGAAGTAGCTAATGTCCAGCAATTGCAACAATTAATAAAAGAAAAGAGAGAACACATTGAGTCTTTCGAGAGAGATGGGGAACAGAGTACAGTCATGAAACGCAGAGTATCACTGTCAACAATGGAACATCTCGATTCGTTAGCAAAGGAACAGAAGATATTGCAGTCAAAAACATCAACACAAAACGATACAGATTTACCAAGCTATAAGTCAAGTGAAGAATATCGAGCCTTGAAAGCAGAACTGGACAGTCGACTTGCAGAAAATGATATCGGCGACGAGCTAGAATTAGACAAGCAGATATCAGCGAAGAGACAGCAGATTGAAGCGCTCGAGAAAAGTGGAAAACACAGCATCGCTCAAAAACGAAAGTATTCATTGTCGGAGTTGGAGGAACTGCAATTATTAGTGGCAAAGTTACAAGCTTTAGGACCCTTGTATGCTAAAGGTGAGTATCTGGTTTTGAAAGCCCAGCTGAATAGAGGCTTAGTTGAGTATGACGGCTGTGACTTAGCACAGCCAGAACAACAGATAAGAAGGAAGCGTCAAGATATTGAGGTGCTAGAGGAAGAAAGGAAACCTGGTATCGTTGTGAAACGAAGGCAGTCTGTTGTGAAACCTGTAGATCTACAATCATTAGCAGATGGAGTGAAAGCTATGGAACTAGTTACAGTCAATTCACATACAACCCGCGAGTCTGAGGCTCCTGAGATGGCTTCGATTGAAAAGAGTTCCGACGGATCATCTGAGCAGACTGATACCACTTCTGTCGGAACTCACGATCCGCAAGATAAAGAAAACTCTATCATCGAAGACACTTTAATTGATCTCTATGACGATTACACCTCTTGTCCGATATGCTCCGAGAGACATATTCTCGCCCTACTATTTTACACTTCAATCAAGCTAACTCCTAAATCCTTTGTTTCTGACTGTAACATCAAAATACCTCGTGATTTCGAATCAGAATTGATGAAAGAGATAGAATCATTGAAGCAACGACTGAAGGTAGAAGAACTGCAGACAGGATGGATTCAAACTGGACTCGAATCTTGTATGATCTATTTCAAAAATCAGAATTGGAAACCTGCACTACAAGAGCTGAGGAAAATTTGGAAGTATGTAAGCCCGTTACACATGCAAGAGCTACGAAGATTAGTTAATAAAGTCGATGATGCAGCAAAGTTGATCAAGGATAAAGATATTATCTTACTTATAGGAGGAACTGGAGCGGGTAAATCCACTACCATTCATTTTTTGGGTGGATCTAAAATGATTGAAACAACAGTCAATGGTATGAATCATATAGCTGCTACAGAAATAAAAAATAATGACCTTAAGAAGGTAGTAACTGCACCATCAGCTACATCGATAACGCGATACATCAACCCTGTCACCGTCAATTTGAAAGATATCGGTGGACGTGTTGATACGAGCATTATTCTATGTGATAGTCCAGGATTTGAAGATACTAGTGGACCAGAAGTAGATATTGCGAATGGGATCGGCATTGTCAAAGCAATCAAAGGGTGTGCAAATGTCAAACCGGTTGTCTTAGTAAGCTATAAGAGCATCGGTGATAGATGCACAGGAGTCAAGGATTTAGCTCATACACTAGTAGGACTAATACCAAGTATCAAAGATCACATGAAATCTTTTGCTTATCTCTTCACCAAATTTCCTCCTAAAGAAAAAACTACGATTCACGCAACATTAATAGATGTAGAGGTTAACTTGAGAGATGAAGAAAAGTCTGATGTTAGTTTCACGAGTATTTTGGCAGATATGATTAAAAAAACCAGAAAAGCTGGGAAAATCATCGATCCAATCCATGACGAACCTCTGGATATAATCGAAGATCTTCTGGAATCTACTGCTATTTCGCATCCAGAAGAAGTTTTTCATTTCTCGGTGTCAGAAAAATCGAAGAGTAGTGTTCTAGAGCAAGTAAGAAAAGATCAACTAAGTATCATCTCTGCAACCAAGCGATCGGATTATTCATATGTTCAGTACAAACTTGATCAGTTGAAGTACTTGGATGATCTCTTTCAGCAGGATTACATCAAACAAATCTACAGAGATTCCATTGCATTTGTCAGTAAGCATTTACTAGAACAATATCAGACAGCAACGGCCAATATGAATCGTTGTCTCATCAATCAAACTATATTGATGATAGAAGATATCCAACAATACCAAGCATGTATCAAACATGCTCAAGATGCTGATGATTTAAGAAACAAACATCTCAACCAAGACGTGATACATAGCAGTGCCTATCTACAATATCTAAAACAACTAGTTGATACATTGCACAGTGATCTAAAAATAAGAGATATCGATGATACATTAGTAAAGATCAATTTAGATAAGATCAAGCTACTCCTCACGGTTTTTCCCGATTTCACAAAAACCTATAAAAATGCTCTTGAACTTTTTAATCAAAAGTTGGACATGATAGTCAATTCTTTCAGGAAATTGGTAGAAGTCCATCAGTTTGATGACAGTGCCAACAGCATGAAAAGAGCACAAAGTGCAATCATTATTCTTGATAGTCATTGTGATCGTGTAAAACTAGAGCGAATGTATGGAGACCAAAAAGACTACTTTGTAAACTATCTCAAAGAATCGACCACCAAATTCGACAACACTTTCAATAGGAAACTAGATAAAACTGACATAGACGATCTGAATAGTTGTGTATGCATGTTTGAGTCTGCTGATAGAACATTCTCCCTTCATTGTCACATTTCACGAGAGACTATTCATACAATTTACGAGGATCTCTCAGCCCAAATTTTGCATTATTTCGATAAGATAATCAATCAAATTACTGCAGCAATCACGAATAAGATAGAACTGTCTACTTTGGAACACTTAATGGGTGAACTAGATGCTATCAGAACAATCTCAAGTTTTGACATAAAAACCACTCAATCATATTTCAGTACACTTGAAAAATTGATAGGATATGTCAATGAATGTAGAAGAGATGCTGAAAAACTACTTCTTGCTCTCTTTCGACAAGAAGCGGTTGATTACAAGAAACTAGTCAGTTCTCTCACTAGTCTCCAGTCTGCAAAATGGATCGAAAAGTATCGAAGTGGTGTCTATTCTGATATCATCGGTAATGTGGAAAGACAAATCCTTGAAGAGCTTGAAGTATTGCAGAAATCTGTCATGCAAACTAATCTCGATTTGAATAGTGCTGATAAAATCAAAAATGTCGATCAAGTCATAGTTCGTATCAATGAAATGAAACGTTTGAATAGATTCTTCCCCACCATTGATGAACGAATAAATTTAGTCAACACCTGGTTTACAAAAGTAACCGATGATGTATGTGGTACTCTTAGAAACACGTTCAATGCAGAAAAATGGAAAGAACAAGGATATCAGTCACTAGACTTCAACAAAGTTGAAAAAGGATTGCAGTATTTGTATATTTGTAAAGGGATTCCCATTCTCTATGAAAGCAGTTGTATATCTACCTTGAGCAATCTCGAAGAATTCATTCGATATTTTAGTAGCTATATTTGGAGTGAGATGGTAAGTCATTTCGAGAAAATCAAACAACATCACGTAAAAAGTCAGGATGATATATTTGAAGGAGCGAGAATATTAGCAATAAGTCGTCTTCAAGAGATATCTGAGATCGAAGCAAAGTACACTCTTGTTTTTTCTTACTTCATTAACCAACAATTGATCGATGAGTGGAAGAAAACCTTATCTGCCTATTTGAATGAGTTACAAGATGAAATGAAAATAATGAGTCGTACTAGTAGAGTGGAAGATCTGAATGCTAAATTATCAATTGCCAAAGCACTAAGTAAAGTGGATGGCTTCATGAAAGATAGCAAGTTCATCGATGTTTATAAAGAGTATCAAGATATATTTTTCTCTAATACAGATGATGTTTGTAGAAGAGCCATAGGGGCCATCACCAAAAGTGACTATGAGTTAGTTGCATCCGAAATGGCAGCATTACAGCGATCAGATCAAATAGGTGAACACTTTATCAAACAAGCTAAACGAGCGATCAATTTCGGTCTCAATGCCTTGATAGAGGAAACGAAAAACAAAGCCATCATGCTCGGACATGATATTGACAGAGAAGAAATTATCGGTATCGTTGCGAATTTGAAAAAACTACAAAAAGCAAAACAATTCATAGCAGAACACCTTGATGCATCAGATGACATTGATATCTGCGTGACTGAGGTGAAAAATTTGATAGCAGACAGGACGAATCGATATATACAAGGAGTGAGAGCATTGATCACAGTACATAACTTCTATGAAGCCGATAAAAAGATCGATTCCATCACATTAGTACGCAACTTATTGGGAGTATATTGTGCAGAAAATGTTGCGAAAGAGATTGATCAACTGAAAACCAGTCAAAGTGATGTGGTTTTAAAAGACGTGGTTGCAAAGTACAGTGAGATGGATGTAAGTAAATATACTGTGTATCCACCTACCGATATCTTTGCTAAGTTCAGCGAGGTCAACAATACCAATCCGATATATAATCAGGCTTACAAGTCTATTAAAGAAGCTATTTTCACTAAATTCCGACAAGAGTTAGAAAGTGCGAAGGCACTGGAACCGCCATCAACTGACAATACTCATATCATAAAATTCGAATCGGCAGTCAAATATCTACCTAAAGATATGAAGGAATCTCTGGATGAGGAATTGAAACACTGCAAGGATATTATCAAGCGTCGACTTCGAGACACTGATAATACACTCACCGATGCATTAGAAAGTGGTGAATTGAAAACCATTAAAGTTATCATGGAAGACTACAATAAATCAAGTAGCATGAAAGCGTATTTCAATAAAGGAAGAGAGTTCATTTTGACCACGATAAAAGAGATTGCAGTGAAAATACAAAAGTGCATTGAAGATAATGATATTGCCGGAGCACTAGAAAATGTGAAAATAATACATGAGCATCACTTGGAGTTTCAACATCTTGTCACTGATATTAAGCGACCGTGGTTGGATGTAAAAAAACAGATAAAAAATGTATTTCAAGTAGCATATCTTTGTTTTCTCAGCATATTCGTGGAGAACAATGCGTGGAGAGTAACAAAGGATGAAGTCGAAACAGTAGAAGAAAGTTTCATCCGTCTGTTTGAATTCATGAAATTCAGCACCAAGTATAAAGAGCTATCTAGTGTGAACGAAATGCTACCAGATGATTTTGATGAGAAAATCAGGATATTAAATGAGAAAATCTCTCATTACTTCGGTAAGTGTGGGCAGCACTACAAAGAGGCTCTAGAAAATTTGGATGTCTCCTCTCTGAAAGAAGTTTTAGAAGTCGCATATCAATGGGATTCTTTGTTCACGAAAATGAGAAAATATTACACGGCAAATCATATATATGATGACTCAACGAATATAGTTATTAGGGCAATCACTGGACTCACTCTGTTTACGCAAATGCTAGAGTCCATCAGTCGCCGAATGGAAAACCTCAAAGATGAATTGATGCAAAAGGATCTGATCAATGAGGAAACGAGAGGGTTTTCCCAACGTAGAGAAGCATTTTATAGAGTACTGAATGAGAAATATCTCATTATCAGCAGAGCAAAGGAACTAAGTGATTATAATATGAAGTTTGATGCGAGAAAGGCTGAACAAGAATGTCTCGCATCATTAGAAAAGAAAATCCTATTAATTTATTCTACTGGTCTGGATGCCTTCGAAAAATTCATTAGACATGGTAAAGCGATACGAAATGATTGTGACCAGTTCAATTTATCTTACAGCAATCTGGTATCATGCAAAAAAGAAATGAAAGTAATGAAATCTGATACGATGCCACACATCGAATTATTTGAGCAGAAAATGGACGAAAAGATTCTAATGTGGGAATCGGTGATTGAAAAACCAGCAAGCATGGATATCGTTGCGAGTGTTTTGATAAACATGAAATCAATTTCAGATAGTTTTCCGCCATTTAAGGTTAAAATAGATGAGAAAATTGATGCGATACTGATTGAACTGAAAAATTCAAAAGCCGATCAGACAGCTTTCGGAAGGCTAGGTGTACTTCTCAATAAAGATAGTACTGGCATTGGCCAGAGAATCGTCGCTGAGCATAAGGCTTTTCAAGGATACTCATTATATTTGTTCAATGAGAGAACTCGAAGGCACGACATAAAATACGTATTATGCCACTTAAGAGGTGACAATTATGATACGGAAAAATTGGACAAGCGTTACGATGAATTTCGCGTAGCCTACAACAAATTAATCGACCAGTATCTAAAACCGAATCTCGAACTCGATCCACTGATTACCCTTACAAAGCTATTAGCTGGAGATGTCAAACAGCAGCCGACAAAGATTGAATGGGATGCTAGTATCAGAAGTAAGGTACCCAATTAGCTGCTTATGTTTTTGCATTGTGGACACTACAAAATGCTCATCATTACTTCGAAGCGATAAAATCAAATGAGAGAAACAACTATCTTCTTCAACCTCATGCTGCTCAAATAATCTCAATCTTTCGCATGCTCGGTATTGGTGATGATAAAGAAGAACTAAGAAACAATCTAGTACAAATAGGAACTAGAGAAGGAAAATCAGTCACACTTGGAATAACTGCCTGCATACTCGCACTACTAGGTTTCGATGTTTGTTGCGCCTGCTATAGTGAATATCTTAGTGATCGAGATTGCAAATCATTTTTGTCAGTATTCACTTCATTGAGTGTCTTAAACAACGTGCATTATGGTACTTTCAACAAACTATGGGAATATGTCATCAATGAAGATGGTGATATTCGTCAAGTTGTTGAGCAACTCATCTCAACAGATTCAACCCAAGCTGTAGAGAAGGCTAAACAAAAAAAGCGAGCTAAGATTTTGTTGATTGATGAAGTCGATGTTTTCTTCAGTCGAGACTTTTTTGGTAATATGTACACACCTTCAGCTAGTCTCAGAGATCCTACTATCACAGCATTAGTCAATCATATCTGGACACAGAGAAAATCTAAGTTGACTCTGAATAAAGTCCAAGAAACACAAGAATACAAGAATTGTTGTGCTAGATATTCTAAATGGGAGTCACTGATACAAGAAGCCATCAAAGACATGCTTGCAGATGAGACAAGTTTTGAATCACATAACTATATTGTCAAAGATGACAAAATAGGATATATCGAACAAGATAATATCATCTTCAATGTTGTCTATGGATATAAAACTTTGTTTGCTTACTACTTAGAACGTGAAAGAGGTAAAATAAGTCAGAAGAGTTTAGATGAGAAAATCTGCATCACAATCAAATGCGGAGGATATTCATATGCTGAAACACCACTTCAGTTTCAGTATATCATGGGTGTCACTGGAACATTAGAGACTCTCAGTGAACCAGAAAAGACAGTCATTAAAAATGTCTACGGCATCAACAAGCAGACAATAACTCCATCCGTGTTCGGTAAAAATAACCTCAACTTCACGAGAAAAGATGATATTAAAATTGAGACTAGTGATGATTACTATAACACTATCAAACGAGAAATGGAGGATAGACTGCGAGGAAATACGGATAAACGTGCTGTTCTAGTATTTCTAGAATCTGAGAAAAAGCTGAAAGAATTCTATGAATCAGATGCCCTCAAAACAATCAAAGATTCAGTTACCATTCTTACAGAAGAAGCATCACCCTCAGAAAAAGAGAATGTGATAAAACGAGCAACAGGATCTGGTCAAATCACACTGTTCACGAAGACTTTTGGTAGAGGAACTGATTTCATCTGTAATGATCCCAATGTTGCTTCGAATAGTGGTATTCATGTCATACAAACCTTTCTTTCGGAAGAGGTATCAGAAGAAGTACAAATCAAAGGTAGAACAGCAAGACAAGGTGATAAAGGTTCTTATAGTATGATATTACTCGATAAGGATCTTGAGAAATTTCGCATAGAACCAGATGATGTACAAAATGTAAAAGATGGTAAACAAGCTCCAACACTTATGCTAGTAAAACAAACTAATGCTGTGGTAAGAACAGAAAAATATGATTCTGTGTATGATCTTCTCAATAATAGACGTATGATTTTTTTCAAAACTCAGTATGAGGCGAATACCCAATATGTTGAAGCAGCGAAAAAAAGACACGAAGTCTGGCAGAAATTTTTATCAAACCTCAAATCTGGTAATACTGACGTTGTAAAACAGTTCTTGATTGCAGAAAATAAGGGAGCCGAAGGCGCATCAATTTCACGCACTATCTGTCTCATGGATGCCACTGGTTCTATGAGTCATCTTCTTCAGAAATCGAAAAATACAGTGGATACCATGTATGAGCGAACTGGTGAAATTTTGAAAGCGAACAACATCAGTACAGACTCCTTCGAGATTCAACTTGCAGTGTATCGAAACTATTGTTGTCAAGAAAATAAGATTCTGCAACATTCACCATGGGAAACCAAGTCAGATAACTTGCGAATTTTTATGAATACCATAAATGTAGAAGGCGGTCTAGGGAATGAAGCCATTGAAATAGGTCTATGGCATGCCAATCAAGAGAATGCACGAGAAGGTATCACTCAAGTTATTTTGATTGGTGATGCACCTCCTAATACACAAGCTGAGGTGAAGAGTAAAAGAGAACGAAGGGGCGAAACTTATTGGAAGGGAACTAAGTTTCCTCAACCAAGATACTACGAAGATGAATTGACTAAACTCAAATCAAGCAAGATCCCAGTTTACGCTTTTTATGTCGACAACAAGGCACAACACGCTTTTCAACAGATTGCCACTCAAACAGGAGGTAGATGCGAATTTTTAGATATTAATTCAACATCGGGCTCGGACATGCTGACAGATTTAGTGACCAAAGAGATACTTAGAAATGTTGGAGGTAGTACGAAAGGAGATGAGCTGGTAAATGCATACACGGCTAGATTTCCAAGGTCTTACACATAGTTACACCAAATGTCACAATCAGAAAATCTATAATACTCGTGTATAACTGACTCACATATTCCATCAAAAAACATTATCATTCTACCCCCTAGGATATTAAATTACAAGAAACATTTTTGTTTCGCATTGATGATACTTTCACTCGTGTTCTTGGGTTCTGTCAATCTTTTGCTTCTTCTCTTTTGTGATTGATAACCTTGATCTGCTTTGTCTCTTTCCTATTTTTATTGCATTTTCGAATAAACAAGATTTTTCATGTGTATTTCTGAGCTCTCTTCTTATATCCTTTAATAATGAGGATTCTTTTTAGTAATAAAAACGAAAAGCAATGAAAATGAATAATGAAATTGGGATGAATGTGGGTGTGACTGTGGATGTGTCTTGAAGATGTGGGTGGGATTGTGAATATGGGTGTGCGTGTGGATCCTTCCTGGAATGATATTCACATCCTTAACCTATCTTAAAGAAAGATGTTTTGCGTGTAGTGGCGGCGCCAGGCATGGGCTGGGGTGGGCTCAGCCCACCCTCAAGGAAATTCCTGACGCCGCTACTATTTGCGTGGTCTATAATTAATTGAATTATATGATGCAGGAAATCGAGGGTATCTGTGTCATTTCAGAGCGGATCAACATCCGTTACCACACCCACGCCTTTAGGACAGTTCTTGGCATATTTTCAAGGAATCAGAGTGTTGAACGATGATCAAATGGAGTCCGTTCGATAGGTTTCGTCGAGATCTACTACGAAAGTTGCATGAGAACATTGGAAAGGTGTTTGGGGCGAATTTCGCCAGCTTTTACGACCATTGACTTTTCTTTTTACAACTTTTTTAGTGGTATTTTGGTTTTTTTTGCGAATCCGAAATTTGTGTTTTCGAATCTTGACACTTGCATTGAATAGAGCGTGCCAAGTTCTACATAGAAAGCTGTTTGGAAGAATCTTGCCCGAAACAGTCGAATCTGAGACATTGATATCCTAGATATCATCTCTTGATCGTCATTCACGCATACTATCTAGTTTAAAGAATCTGATCTGGCCTCTGATAATCAAACTTCCGAAATTATAGGACTACGCATATAGGATTTCATTTTCTGAATTATACGATCATTTTCACTAAAAACTGAAAAATCGAGCACAACTATCTAGGTTTTGTACGTTGAGCCGCGCCTCAAATGTATATGCTTCAGCTGCAAGAAACAACTATTAGCATTGTCAGGGTTTTTCGTAACAAGTGATGACCAGGGGAAGGAGGTTGTGCAGCGCAGATTCCTTTCTTTCTCCTCAACCCAGATCCAAGACGTACGACGGGAACCGACAGGATCCGGTATTATTCCCACGAATTCCGGGCACCGGAGCGTATCCACGGATACGGTTCCAGTTTCCTGCATGGGATCCATCGACGGAAAACACCGTTTCCAAGCCGGGACCGAATACGGTCCAGATCCGACCGTTTCTGGACCGGATACTGATAAAGGAAAAGGGAATTTTCCCATCCGGAGAGAACACAGCTCAGATCTGATCGTTTCCGCTAAGCTCCAGAAAACTCATCTGGCGGTTCCCAAGCAGCGCTAAATATTCAGAATTATTAAGTAAAGTCTCCGTATTTCGAAGTCAGTTTTTACTTCTTTTTTAAAAAGCCTAAAACAACCCCAGAAGATACCCTGGGAACAAATAAAATTCTAGTAAAACATTATACAATTCTCTTCAAAATCGGTTTTGTCGCAAAAATGGGAATTTTAAGTCCGAAGACCTAAAAATCAGATTTTTTGACTTTGGCAAGCCGAAAACGATATGTGTAAGAACAGCACATATGTTAAACACCAGCGTTTTGAGACTTTCCAGAGTCTTCAATCAAGGTAAGTGACGCTTCTTAAGTCTCTAAATGACCTAGCATTTCAAATTTTTATCAAAGAAATTTGGAATGCAAATTGATGCACTGAAAACAATGACACTGTAAGTAACACATCTAACATTTTCAGGTGAACCCGTGAAAATATGGTAACCTATCCATGTCATGGACATTGTCCTCAAATTAAAAGATTTAGAAAAACAAATCCCAAAAAAGACCTTTAAAGGTCTTTTTTTTGTAAAATGATGATTTATGTATCTAGGAACGATATAAATGAGAATTTAATATTCGATGTCATTGGTTTTCAAGCGGAGGCCTGATTTCCAAATTAGAAATAATTTGGTCGGAATACGGTGGATTCCGACCTTGATTCCGACTGTTTTCGTATGCTTCTTTGTCGGATTTTTGTATTTTCCGGTTGGATCCTGGCGGAACGTGCCATAGTTCCGGTATGTTCCTGGCTGATCCGAGGTAATTCCTTGAATGTCCTGGTTTTCGGAAGTTGCGGGAATATCCAGGTTCCTGGTACGGATAATTCCGGTCGGAATACTGCTTCCATGTTCCGGTGGTTTTTCCGGCCGTTTCCGGCAGGAAATACACCGGAACTGGCAGGAAGAAGCCGGAAAATATCCCGTTTTGTGCGGGTTCCGGGCTCCGCAACGAACGACCTGGGAAGGAAAGATCAAATCTCGCAAATTTTTCCACTTTTTTGGAGAATATATACGAAAATTAATCGATAAGTAGGACAAAGATGGTTTTTTTCACAGAAAAATAGGAATTATAGATATCATACGCCGAATATGTGCCCAAGAATCCGATTCATTTGTTTTTGTAGTTCCTTGACCCATATAAGCTCGATAGATCATTTCAGACCAAGTATCGACGTCTGTTGGGCTATTATTCATTCATTGACCTCTAAAATAAAGGTGTCTGCGTTTATAAAGAAGATCGCCGGTGCTCAACAGAGACGATTGTCAATGACAACATCTAAGAAAAGAAAACATTGTACGTCGTGTCGAATCTCGTAAGGATTTGGAGAAACTATAATTACTTAAGTATATTGCGCAGATGGATTGCCCGTTTTTAATTTTGTACTCGATGAACTATGAATGTTCATGTTGCGTTTACTATTTTATTTTTATAGAATTCGATGACAAATAATAATTGAGTATTGAAAATCTGAAATGATCTTCGTTTTGTGATGTTCCATAAAGTTTTAGAAAATGTATTGCTCTTTTCATGAATTAGTTCACTAAAGTTGGACAGAACATTTTTGATATAAAATAATTTTGTTATCCGAAATGATACGTTCTTATCTTTTGGTCGGGTTGGCTGAAAAACTTTAACCCTTGTTTCTAAAGATGTACATGCTGAAGAATCATATTATTGGGTCTCACCTGAAATAGTAAGTCATGCGTAGTCAATGAATATGCATCCAGGACAGTTGAAAGCTGTCACCATAAGCCTTTTTGAATTTCTGCCCGGATCTTTATTCCTATTTGAATTCTGTCGACTTTCCAATCATACATGATGAATACAAGAATAATGAAAAGAAGAGGTTAAATGATCGTTTGCAATTCGAACAATCAACTAAAGATTAATTGTGCTCATTAAAACACGATTAATAGGGTAATCAGCATAAGCGCATCAGATAGCCTACTACAAGTTAAATCCTGATGATCGCTCATAGTTTTGAAAACCGATTATGAATCGATGGTAAGGTTTTCTTTTTCGAAAATAGTTATAGTTTTATTTTAAATAATATATACGTTAAGTGACACATGCGAGAGAAAAAACACGAACTTTTTAGGAAAACAAAAACAAACAAAAACCCGAAGTAGGAATGAGGAGAATTGCACTGATATAGTAGGATTTAGATCTATGACAACTATAAACACCGAGTAAAATGAAGGATGAAATAATTTTTTTTGTAATGCTTATACAAGAAAAGAAAAAGTTTTATTTTATTGGTAACGTATCTCTATGTATATATATTTTTTTTTCGTCACTCATTTATTCGATAATTTGAATACTTGTTCGACTTGTTTTTCTGACCATGGCTGTTGCCATTTTAAATAATGTTGAAAGATTTTCAATGAATGTCCCTTATTGTTTAGGAAATTCGATACACGTTGTTTAAAATTATCTTCCATATTGCCATGTTTTGATGATATATGTAAATTAATACATTCACGTGATAAAACAAGAAAAAATTCTTCATGTGAACAAGCATGACACCGATAAAATACATTGTTTGTTAACCATTCTTTTGAAATTTCAGTTGAAGATAGAATCACCGGTTTCGTTTCAAAAGATGGATTCATTTCTGAAAATGTTTCAGTTTTTATGGAACTATTTCTTGTGCTCATTCGTGTAAACTTGATCATTGAATTTTCGTCAACATGATTATTTGACTTGGAAGCTCTTTTAGTCGATGATGATCGTTTTTTATTATCGTCGTGTCCATTCATGATACGAATACAAGTTGTTTCAATTGAAAATCTAGATTCACCATTTTGTATTGGTTCAATTTTTTGTTTTTTTAACAAAATAGGACTTGGACTCCTGACATTTGCTTGTTCTTCAATCACTGGGATAAACGAAATTTCAGCTGTTTGCGAATTCGATCGTCTTAAACATTCAAACATATTGAATTAATTCTATTGACAAGGAGCAGTTTTATTCAATAGATGCTATATCGATTGAGAAAAGTATCTTAAACTTATGTATAAATTCACCGGTGATGAACTTTTATTCGAACATATTATCATGGGAAACGTTCATAGAAATAGATAGGATGAAACTGATTGAAGAATTTGTGGTCTACATAGATCATAACCTTGCGTGTGCCATATAGATATGTTCACCATGGCCGTAAGCTGAATGGCACATACTTCACGACAATAAAAAATTAGAAGTACGACTTATGACAGCTGTTAACACTTGGGTCGTCTATTATGTTGTGAAAAACGATCAAACAAGAGTGCTGTAGTATACATGGTAGAAAATTTGCACCTAGCCCCCCCCCCCCCACAACGCTATCGATCTATAATCAATATCAGCCAAATGTTTGCGAGCTATTGTTTCGCAAGATAAATGAAAGGAAATAGCTATCAACTAATTATCAGCAGCACTTGCATCCTGCTTTACATTTCAATTCAGCAGATATTACTTAAACAGCTTTTTTGCTGCATCGTTGTTACTGTTTTACTGCAAGTTTAATTTTTCATAACATTTACTCTTTATGTACAAGCTTGATGTCACCTTAGAACCGAAATACACAGGGGTTTTAATATACTAATAATAAAATGAACAGTTTTTATTCTATCAATATACAGAAGTTTTCGAATACTATTAAAACCACTACGCGTAAGCATGCCATAATCAATATAAACAAATAGAAAATATTTAATATTTAATATTTGAGAATTAATGTTAAGAACGTTTTTGTTTTTATTATCGAAAATTTAATTTTCAACTATTCTACAGTTAGGGCTCGGATGTCGACAGAATCTTTCAAGTTAGGAAAGAGGATTTGCCAAAGACATCTGTTATAATGACAGGATTTGATTTTCTTGTGATACCTGCTAATATTCTGTTTCGATCTTCTTACACACGATGACATTTTCTTTTTCTCAACATACTCGCTTGACTGTTGATAATTTAATAAATTTGAATTTGAATGCACCGGGTGTACGACTGAATTTGTCATTTCATGATTTTCATTTCGTAGAACATTGTTCGTAGTTGTTACTGGAATATTATCTGTTTGTAATTCAAAACGATTATCATTATGATTGTTCGATGATGATGATGATGATGATACAGTTTGATCATATCGACGTATTTTAAATGGCACTACAACTTGTTGATCGTTGTGATTAAATGATTGAAAATAATTTCTTTTGAAATTCTTCTGTAAACTTATTGAATAATCTGTCATTGTTTGTCGAAGAATATTTATAAATGAATATGCCGTATAAGATACATGATGTTGATTATCATTACTATTTATAATTATTTGAAATTCTTGACTAGCTATTGAATTAATTAAATGAAAATAAATATTTATATCCGATAAATAATCGCGAAATAAATTGTTTGTTGATATTTGTACTAATGAATGAAAATTGGGATCGAATAATAATGGATATGAATTATTAGCATTTGTATTTAATCTTTGTCGTGAACTTATTTTTGTTGGTAAATTAATAGAAAAATTTTGTTTATTGATTCTCATAGAATTAGCACGAGATCTTTTTTGAGATGAATATTGTTTTTTTAATCGAGCTCTTTTAACGCTTGTATAGAAATTTTTTTGTTCACGACGAGAATATTTATATGTATGACATGATAATGAAGATTTTATATTTAAATTATTGAAGGAATTTCTTTTTTCATATTGAGCATTATCATTATTATTGATGAATGACGAATTTGTTGTACTACATGTTGAATCATCAAATGATAATTGTTTCGACATAGATATTGATCCATGCGAGAATGGGATTTGTAAATGGAAGTTTGTTGTATCTTTAGGTTTACATGAATTACATTTATCATTGTAACGGCGTAATTTTAACACTAGAAAGAAAAATTGATGCTATCGAAGGTTAATCAAAAAGAGTGAAACACAGAAACCGATAAATTTACTCTTTAGTAAATCACGATCTGTTTTTTTAAGTCGTGGTAAAGTGGCTGTTACATCGTTTCGTTTTATCGGTGTATTCATGTCACAATACGAAAAATGTGATATGAATAAAGAACGATTGCGAAATTCATCAAAACAAAACTGGCAGATGAAATTTGGATAAGCTAAAAGAAAAGAATTCAAATCAACACGATAGAAAAGTAAACACGTCAATGGTCTAGTCTCATAGGAAAAAATTATAAACGAAATATACACAATCGTCATACCTTTCAATAATGCCATCAAATACAAAGAATAGAAAAATAAATAATCACCGGAGTTATTTAATAACAACTGTTCTTCATAATCTACAATAAGACAACACAAATAAGAAAAGAGAAAATACTTTTATTCAATCGAAAGAAAAAAGATAAATGAAACGAAGAATAGTAGTATAATTATACTATCGATAATCGGTTATCTCATTCGACGTTGATGTATGTTGATCAAATTTAAATTTATCAATAAAATGTCCCGATATTTTTTGTTTTAATTTATGAAATAAATGTATATGTTGTGAATTGATTTGTGTTTGTTGATTTAAATCATGTTCTAATTGTTCGATATGATTTAAATCTTTTGTTTGAACAGCCAATGTAATTGATTGTAGTAAATAGAAAAGTGTTTCATCTAAATATGACATTGGTATATTTAATTTTTCATAAGATTCCCATGTATATGCATCCAATGTTTTTGCATAATCAGCACGAAGACGCTGTGGATGTGGTTGTAAAATTAATAGAAGAAAAAGACGTAGAATATCGTAGGTTGCTAATAAACGACGATAACTTATATCATACGTTGATGTTTTCATTAAACGTTCAATAAGATTTGTTGTTGTTTGTAATGCTAAATTATAATTCTCATTGTTAATACGTGTATTTATTAAACGTTGATATATGCATATTTGTATGGATAATAAATCTTGAAATGAATCTAATGCCATCGAAAATAGACGTTCACTTTCATGAATTTTTTCTAACATTTCTAAATGTAAACCGACTTGAAATGTAATTAAACCACCTAAATAACGTTCGTTCTGTTCACGTAGATTTTTCTGTGCTAATTGATATGTTGATAATGCTAATGATAAACTTTCATGATACGATAATGTATTTGTATCTTGTAATTGTAATTCAATTTCAAGAAATATGGATGCAGCTTCAAGTAACATTTGTAATTCACTTGTTGATGATTTCAATTCGGAAAAGCAACGTGATGATTGTAATAAACAAAGACCAGCATACTCAAGACAATTTTCTTGACGAAATTGCCGTGATAGTGATTGAAAATCGAGTGCTGCTTCTGCATATTTTGGTTTACGACTTGCAACAACACCACCGAAACGAACTTTCTTCAATTTGCCATAAATAGTACGTAACCGTTCAATATGATCAATGGTAGGATCCATAGCTACAAGAGTTTCTAACTGAGTTAGTTAATAAATTTGTTATTATTCGATAGAAGAGATTGTTGTTTAGAATAAATATCGATTGGCTAATTGTTTATCTAGCATATAGTAATTTTTATAGTAGCACTCGATAGATGACACTACGATCGATTCTGTTTGTCATGAGAGATACGCATATTATAAAAAACACATAAATAATGTTGTTTTTATAAAATCTTCATGACATCATACAGATTGTTTTTTTTATTTGAAAAGAATGTTTTTTTCTACCCTTAATTATCATGCGTAACTTACAATCAGTTTCGAGTTCGCTGCATACTTGTTTCCTAATCTATATTAGATTTTACCGTGTTTTGATTACTATCATTCACAAATCAATAGTTAATGGCAGTTTCCGGTTAAACTAAATATATATATGTCCGAATTACTATACTAGAAAATCTGATAATCAAGTTGGAAATTTCTCAGAAGAAGTCATTTTTCGATAAGAATAGAAAGGAAGTACTCGGCGTACATAAACGTCTGTATTTGAAGAAATTTCATGTGAGGATCGATTTCATTCGGACGTATGACATGTCTCTGTATCAAATCGTTGTGAGAATATTGGAATACATTTTTCGAATAACACTAGAATGCATGACAATGCGAATTTTCATGAGACAAAAAAAATATTTGTTTACGTCATTTTTCTTTAACAGGATGTGATGTGTCAGATAGTACTTATCACTGCAGGACTAGTCAATCGGGATTTGAAATAGCCATGATTTAATTATATGCACAAAAATTATGAGACGAATTCCTGATATGAATTTTATTCACAACAGATTCGTCGATTTCGATTCTATGCTAACTTCACAGTGTTGAAATCAATGATGATGAATATGACTTCTTTCAGTTGAATAAGTGTATATAATCGATTTTCATACGGTAGAAAACGTTAAAACGAATTATAGACATTTACTACGGAGCAGTTGCAAAAACAATCTATCGTACTGATTACAATTAACGATGCATCGTTGATGGCTTTTAAAAAAGATTGTTGTCACTTCTCTTTGACATTCAAAGTATATTTGAAAATAAATTCTGAAATATTTCATTACTATTCAATTGAAGAAAAGAAAAACGAACCTAATCAATTCAACATAAGCATACATGTTTAGTGTACATAAAGTGCTTGCTTTCAATCGCACACATCTTATATTCGTTTTATAGCATATTGAATTTCACAGTCCACTTCGGAATCATATCAGAAGTCAAATCTTTATTCAAGTGAATAATTATGTAAAAATGAATTCAAGTTAAACATCATCGACATTTTATCTGAATCTTAGCAGCTAGTCTAATATTCTATTTGACATCATATGAATCGTTGTTTTATGCCACATATCTTTAGAGAAATATGTTTTGTTTTTGTAATACAAATGTAATCCCTAACAATTTTTGTACTCGTTTATTTTTCATATAGCTCAGGAGTGTTTCAAGGTTAACATGCCTTGCGGAGGTGTATCCAAATAAAGGTATATGACTGTCATTAACACATATTTCAACATTAGATTTCAGAATTCATCAAATTAAAGTCATAAAGAGAACATTGATCAATACATCATACAGTAAGAGTTGGAGTATTTCTGAATCGATTATTTCTTGTTTAATTTACGATATAGACCATAATTTTAAATGATCATCATCGTCATAATTCGACCAATGATATCATCAAACAATATTCACATTATAGAAACTTCTAGATGTAATGCAATGATTTTGATTTTCTCATGCTTTTCGTTCGAATAACAAGTTGTGTTGTCTGTTTTTTCAATCGTGATTTCTCTTTTAAGTAATGATTAAAATAGATTTCTATTCATGATAATCGAACTATCAACGTTGATCATAATGTATTGAGAAAGTAAATCTATACTTTCAAATATGAAGAATGAAAACGAATAAAATATTGATGAATATTTTTCTTTATACTATCGTTTGCATACATATGACGCACGAGATGCATTAATTTTGCATACATAAAATTTGTTTGTTTTTTTTTGTATATTGTTCATTTTTTTTTAATATTTTATTGAAATAGATATACGAGCGTATTGTTGAAAAAAATAAAACACAACAAATGCTAATTACCGGTCAATAGACGTTTTACAATTTACTCTTGAAAAGTCATACATAATTATTTTCTCAATACGCTTTGTATCTCAAAGAGAAAATAATAATAATAACAGAAAGCAAAACAATGTTTGTAAATACAGATAAAGATAAAAGAATAATAAACGTATGCGCATGAATATTCAAACTAGACTATAATATCGAACTTGCTGTTATCTTGCACTCTTTCTGACCAGCAGAGAAGAAGATATATACATTCACCGTCTTCAGAATAGAAAAGAAAAAAAAAGAATTAGAAAAAGGAAAGAACAAACGAAATAAACATTCATACACAAACTCACATATCTTATCTGAAATAGAGAGGCTCAAATAACATACAACAGTAAAATTAAAGGTGTATTTTTTTTTCAATAAAGAACCGTTTGTTGCTTTCAAACAAAATAAAAATGAACAATTCTAGGTTGCACAATGACAAACTAAACAACTTATGAAAAATACTTTCAACAACTACAATGATAAAAGAAAATTTTCTGTACATACGAATGTGAATGTCTGCGGACCTTTTTTTTCTTCTCATTTACACTGCATTGTATTGCACAACACGATCAATAATATCTTATTGATTCATATGAATTTACTTTGTGTAAATATTGATCGTGCGAGAGAAAAAAAAAGATGCAGATTAATCTATTGAATTGAATGTACGCGAGTTTAATAATTCAACTTTCGACTACGCATGGCAGTCGTTGATATTGGATAGTGCATTTGTTCTTCATGGAACGGAGCTAACTGATCAATATTCATTGGAGTTGGTGTTGTTGGAAAATCGGACAATGATGGTTGTAGAAGAATTTGTTGTTGCTGTTGTTGTTGATAAATATGATGTGGCACACGACGATTGTGTTGAACTTTACGTGTTGTTGGTGAATTGTGAGAAAATTTTTGAAACGCCAATGCTTTATATAAACGGTTGAGTTTATAATAATCTAAATAGAATAAAACAAAAATGAATAGATTCAAATTATTTAAAATGAATTTTAATTCTTACATGGAAAACTTTCAACATATCCACAATAACCATTATCAGAGGATTCATTTGATGTTGTGCTATTCATGGAATGTGGCGTATCCGAACGTTCAGGTTGACTGTTGTTCTCTTCATTTAGAAAGTTTTCATCTATATTAATACTGTTTTCCAATGGATGAGCTTTGAAAAGAACATTGGTCGGATTTGGTGATCCCATTTGAAAAACAGGTGCTTGTGGTGATAGTGCTCGTGGTGGTGTAAATAGTGGACCATTACAATACATGGAATGTTGTGCTGTACGATAAGGTGATGATGTACGTTGTGGTGTTGATGCACCCGAATTACTTGCTGAATCACATGACGAAGAATTAGTTGGCGATGCTCTTGATGGATTAACCATTGGTATGCGACTTTCAGATAGTAATGCGTCAAGGTTATGGTGAAAAATTTTATTTCCGTCTTTATCAAATCGAGCCACCAATAATTGTTGATTATCTTTTGAACATACATGATTTCCCAATCTGCATATAAATAAATAAAACAAACAATAGTCAATTAAGTTTTACAACACTTGACATAGAAAACATTTCTTGTAGTCATAAGTAAACTCAAGTTTCTTTTTTCTTTCATTTTCTATGTTATTATAATATAACTTAGATACAAAAACAATTGAGATTTCTTTTTTGTTCTTTCATCAGAATTATGACATCGAATGACATCATTTCTCGTGATGACATGACGCACTAGCATTCTACGCATTTTTCTTTAGCAAAGAATAGAACAGAAAAATTCTTGTCTAATTACATCATCACAAGTCTAGTCATGATGATATTGCATACCTTATTGAAACTTCACATGGATCAATCCATAATGTTAAATCTTGTTTGATGCCAAGTAAATTTGGTGTGAAACCTAACTTGCGACATACTTGAGCAACAATTGTATCGCAATAGTCATTTTCTTTATTGAATTCAAGTGAACGATATGCTTGCCCCTTTACAGGTTTATCTGAATAGAAAACAAGTTTTCTTATTATTCTAGTCAAATGTCAAAAGAACTAAAGCAATTCTTACCAGGATACCAATGCCCTTGGTAATGTTCAAGTAAAGTAGTGGCAAGTTGTGCGCCAAATTGTACAATACTTTCTTCTTTTATTGAACCATAACGTTGAACGTAAGCACAAAGTAGTTCAAGTGCAACATCAATTTCTTGTTTCATTGTGTTTTGTATAGGTTTGTGTATATAATAAATATATATATATGTATGTATGAGAGTAGTTTGCAAGTGACAATATCTGGTTACTAAATAGAAATGAATGAATACATTTCGTCTCCTTATATAGTCGGTAATGACGTGTGTTACAATCTCTTCTTTCTTTTCTTTTAGATAAATAGAACAGAAAAAAGACGAGAAAGAAAAAAAAACTGAGAAAAGGAAAAAATCGTGATCTGTTTTGGTGCATGTTTTTGAAAGGAAGAAAAAGAACGAAATCATGTAAACGTAATAAACTACGTAATAATCAATTCATGATTGCAATGGCGAACTTAAGATTAATGTTGGTTACAAGAGAAGAAGAGAGAGAGAGAACGAGAAAATTATAGAAGCAAGAAACGGGAATGAAAATATTGTGTCACAAAGCAACTTCCATGGAAATTTCTTATACTGTTTGGGTTAGGATGCAATAATGACGTGTTACGTTGACAACTCTGACTCATTCGGAAACAAATCAAAACATATATGAAAAAGCAGTTTAGTATAATTATTCATTTATATTTGCGTTATATGTATTTAAAAGATTGACCTATGCAAAAATATTCTAGTCATTTGATCTAGAAAATGAATGGAGTGTTTTCAATTAATTTTTTTTTCTGCATATCACGTAAATCCCCTTAGACTAGTATTCCATATTTTATTGACAGGTGTTCTAGGTTACAGAGACATTCTACTATTGTTTCAATAGTAGAAGAAAAAAACATTTATTAGCAATCTGTTTCGATTTTCTTTTCTTTCAGTCTAAAAACAAATCAAGCAGTTCGAATCAGTCCCAGCTGCCATTTCAATCAATGCTTAGTACCCATCAACCTACGCATATACATGTTTCTTTTCTCTCGAACCTGCTGTTACACCTACGCTCGAGCAAATCAAGAAAAAGTGCAACGATACAATCAACATAATGCGATCGATCTATATGTGCAGAAAGGTGGGAAGCATCGTGTATGTCATTATTAAGAAATCAGCATACTTTAGGTATTATGGTAAATATTAGTTGAATAGGCGAACACATAAAATGACTCATATATGAGAGGGAAAAAACCATTCAGTGCTACGTAAACATTTAGGTTGCTTTTTCTTCTATGTCTTACTAGATAAATAGTATTCAATCTTTAAATCATAGTTCCGTCTTGTTTGCTATTTAACTTGGAAAGCTTCATCACAGTTACTTTGCAAAAGAAAAAGAAGAAAAAAAACGTTATCATTTCTTTTTCTTTACTGATCATACGCTTTCGTTCCAATAAAGTCAAAAATCGATTTAAATACTTATATATATATATATATATATATCAATCAGCTGATTTCTTTCGATTTTTGACTCTTACTTGATAAGCATGACATTTGAAAAATTTTCTCGCACACCTTAATCCAATCGGCAGAAAATCCTATGTATATAGAAGTTGTCAAATTCGAAAATATAATTTATCATGTCAATAGATAATAATATCCATTTTCTCTTCGTAACCACAATGGTCATAAAAATTTGATGTATTTTAATCAAACATCTAATTAAATAATCATTCTTATAACCTTAGAAATTTTTTCTTCCGTGATTTTAATCAAAACAGCTCAAATAACATTTAATAACGCAAACACATGCAATGTTGTCTTATACGAATCAGATTCTTGCAAATATTGTCATTAAATAGGTGCTGGATAATCAGAATAGCATTTTATTATTTTCTTTCAAGCTATTTTAACACAGATGAAAATTCTTAGATTTCAAATGCAATTTTTAAAAGTTTTCATGATTAAATTTTGTCTTATTATTTCCTTAACATCGATAAGATTCAATACAATGACATCAAATAAAAAACATAATTTTTTATTACTTTCGTATTTTATAATCATGGCTCAAACTATTTTCATATCGTATAACGTGCAATTATTTTCGTACAGCATTAATTTACAAGGACTCATATTTTGAAGAATCACCTACAGCATGGACTAATATTTGTTATCGGCACATTTTGAAATATGATTTTGAGACTGAATACATGATTAGGATCATTCAACGTATGTCTATGCCTAAGTCAAGCTTTTCTATCCTTGATAATATACCAATGCGTATTTTATGTGTATTTAACGGAATATTTTATAATGATAAATCTTCTATAGTATTTATTTCGGTTTGACAAACAATCACAATGTTCCTACATATTCCTGCAGGTTTTTTTTCATTTATGAAGTATTCTACGATTAAAAATGGTATTATCTTCGTATGCATTATGTATTTCATGATGTAATTTTTTTTCTTCTAAAGAAATATTCTAAACATGAAATTATTTTTAGTCATAAGTAGAGACATATTTTACAATATTACGAAATTATATTACTCACCTTATGTGTAAAATACTATTGACTGTAAGTGTCATCAGACATAATCTATATTCTTTTTCTAAGTAATAGGCTGCTGATGAAAGCTTCACTTTATCTCGTGTCGGTTCATGAAATCTCTCAAACAAATGAAATTTCTTTCCATCCTACTTCATATCCTTCTTACAGTTGATAACAAAAATGTACTTTTAGTGTTTATTCTTTTCACTAAACAACTTTAGATTTCTTGTACTCACATTATTGATTCTTGTCAGTTGCTACTATCAAAATTCAGTTTTAAAACTACAAGAATCATGAATTCATGAAAAGAGAAACCTGAAATACTGTATGTTGCTTTCTTTTTACGAATTTGTTTTCATACAATTGATAATCATGTAAATGTACAGACATGTAACTAGACTTATCGGCTTATGTTTTCAAGATTTTGAAATAATTCAATTTATCATGACCAACTCCATATCAGATCATCTTATACCAAATAATTAGAACAGATATTCCTACATCCAAAAGTGAACCATCCAAGAAAAATCTACGTTCATATAGCATACTAACAAAAGACATACACATAACAAGAGGAAGAAAGCATACTGAATAAAAACGAGGGGCAAAGAATAAAAACAAGGAAAATTTTCTTTCTTTTTTCTTCTTTCGTATATCAATGAATTACGTTGACGAAAGGTTCGTAGTTGCGAGAGGTTGCTGTAGATTCGTAGGCAAAGACGTTGGCTGTTGAATTAATGATGATGAATTAGATGCAAGAGAATTCAGCAAGCCCGGTTGACTAGACGATATTAAAGGAATTAAGGATGCTGTTGTTGTCGACGTTGAATTGTTTGAATCATTTGAAGACGGCAAGCCGATAGACGTCGGAATATATTGAGCATAAATTTCACTGGGTACATGTTGACGAAGAAATGCATTTTCATGTTCAGCATTCGTTACTTTTTCGTTAAGTGTTCGAATTTGTTGTCTTAATTCAGTTACTTCGTCACGTACGGCTGATAATAAATGCATTTTAACAAGATCCTATAATAGAAAGTAATGAATTATCCCAATGTTAACAAAATGATGAATAGTACTTTGTATTGTAAGTAGAGATGTGCACGACCAAGTGTTTTTCTGTTCTTGGTAATTTTAGCTTTTCAATTTTCTGTTTCGGTCAAGGAATTTATTCTTCTCATAATCGGATGGGTCAGAATAGATTAGAATTTTTTTATATTTAATATTTCTCCTCATTGTGGAACTAGATCGGGCTAATATTTTTAACTGAAATATTATCTGTTCAATACTCTACAAAAACGGTACTCAACGTTTTATTGTAGAATACAAAGGTACTAAATGTCAATGAGGAATTACGAGAAGTGTCAACAGCAAGAAAAAATTGAGTGCATTTTCTCAAATGTTTTCTCGAATGGTTGCAAAACTATGAGAACACCGTTTCCATATAGTTTGTGTTGTCACAAAGACGTTTGCATGCTCTTAATATAGAGTGCGATTTGTTTATGTTCGAATATTCGACGTGAAAAACAAAGCAACAACTTTAACTTTGTTTATGTATTTGAATAACACATAGTGTCGTTTTTAAGTTTGAGCAGGCTTCATCTATTCTATCGAGAGAGTTAAAATATTGATAAAAAATAGAGGCTTTTTCAAACCTACATTGGATTCTACAGTGAAACCGGCAGTACTGTTTTTCATCTTATAGAGAATTGAACTGGGAAAAGAAGAGAAATAGAAAAAATAGAAACAGTATAATTTACTCTGATCCATCTTATAGATCTGCTGTACAAAGTTCTTTTGTTCCGAGTGCTGATTGCACATCTCTAATTGCGAAATATTGTTTTCATTTCGACAAAAAACAATCGTAGGTAGGAATTAATGAAAACCTAAAAGTTTCGAAATATTTCGAACTTGTTATGTTGTTCTTATATTTCTACAGTAAATTTATCTGTTTTGGAAATTCATGCGCTATAGTAGTTGAGGATTTGTGTTGCATCTACTTAACAAAGATTTCAAAATGATATAATTGAAAATATCTCATGTATGTTCGAAGGAAACTATGTAACTATTAGTGATTTATTGTTTCATTCGGTCAACTGAACGCACCTCAATCGCTCTCTATATAAATCAAAAATCTCGAACTTAAAAGTAACTTTACATTTTTAACTTGTCAATTTATCAGTAGTTGACTCTAAGGTTAGAATTATATTCAATGTCACTTACCATGGCAGCCGAAATCTTGTTATCAATATCAGTTGTACTAAAATGACAAAACAAATAAGCATCTATCATGCAAATGATTATTAATCGAAATAGGTGTGAGTTGATAGCATGACTAGTTTTATAGGCTAATTTTTTTTTCTTTTATTGAGCACCATGATTAGTTTTTTTTTAAACGTATATGTGTATTGAATACCTGAGCTGTCTTCTCAAAGTAAGACAAGCTCGTCTTTCTAACAAACTAAAGCTTGAAAATTGATGATTGATTAAAAATATTCACAAAAACATAATCAATAAATTTTCTTTTCGTCTTACTTATTCTGTTTTGTTGGCGTTGTTAATTCTTTAAGAATTTCATTCGTTATTTCTGTATTTTGACTATTTTCGTTATTTAATAAACCAATAGCGGCGGCTGCTGCTGTCTGTGCTCGTTGAGTGAGATTTAACGGTGAACCATTCGTCGTATATGTCCATATGTCGTTCAACGATGTTGTTGAAGGATTTGTTACATTTATATTTATAGGTGAAATCAAGGATGGTGGCATGGTTTCAGATATTGATACGAGTGGTGATGATGATATTAAATCTGTTACTTGTGTTGTTTTCGAAAGTTCATTATTGATACCATTAGTGACTGTTGAAATTAAAGGTTTTGGTTTAGTTGTAGATTGTGATGATGATTGTTGACCGAGAGTTTTTATTGTGTCATATTTTGGCGAAGTAAGTACAGTGGCTTGATATGGTGATTGCGTATCTGTTGTGTTATTAGAAATAAATTGAGTGGGTAGAAAATTGGGAAGTTGTGGATTCCGTGGAACAATTGTTGGCATTTGTTGCGTTGGATGATAGGGTAGTATGGTCGAATAAGGTGATGTCGTTGATGATGCTTGCGTAACAAACGGGGAATGAGAATGATGAGCAGCATAGAGAAATGGTGCTAGAGCTGCTGCAGCAGCAGCTAGTTGAGCATTTTGTAGATGATCAGCTGTTGGATTTGAAAAGTTAGCAGAGGACATCACTGTATTTTCACCATTCATATCGGTTACTAAATATTGAAAACAATATATAATTAGATATGCTTTCTTTTTTTTTGCGTTTTGTTTAAAATAATATCGAATTTACCTGTATCAGGAAGTCGAAGAGGATCAGCTATATTGACTGTAGGTGGTAATGATGATGTTGTTTGTTGTGCTGCTAGTGTCTGAGGTTGTAAATATGGATTCGACGCTGCTAGAGCAGCAGCTGCTGCCCATGAAGCTGGATATGGTGCATAAGGTGTTGGGTAGAATGGATAATAACCGAATTGAGGATGATTTGGTAAAAGAAAAGGTTGATTAGGCATTGGCGCAGGTGGATATGCATGAAGAAGTCCAGCTGGAGGTGGAACATTGGCTGCTGGTACTAGACCTGATGCATTTTTAAGTGCCATTTGCTGTTGTTGAAATGCGGTTGCTGCTGCAGCAGCAGCTGACTAAAAACAAGAAAAAAAAAGAGAAGATTATCTAGAGTTATGATTTTATCAATTCTTCGACGCATATATTCAAAGAAATTTCTAGCATGACGAATACGAATTCATCCATATTACGAATGTTCTCCCGTTAGACATGACGATTCTCAGTTTGAAATGAATCTGTCAGTAGTATATCTAAGTTTAAATTAATTGTATATACTAGAAAGTGCTGACGATCGAAATTTTACATCAATGTCGATTATAAGTTCACGAGATGTGATTGATTTCGAACATTGTCACGATGAGCTTAAATATTTGTAAAACGAAAACAAAAAAAAAAGCTCCAATGAAGATTCTTACGGCAGCTAATGCAGCCGATGTAGCTACATTCGAATCTCCAGGAATCACAGTTGATAAATTGGGTATTGCTGTTGTTGATACATTGGGATATGTTAAATTATTAGAAATAGGAATTGAGTCATTATCAATGGCATTTACTGGTAACATTACTGCTGTTGGTATATTTTCAGGTGGTTCATAATCATTGACTTTCCATCGACCACGGCCAAAGTTTCTATCAACGCGAATCATTTGAAAACGTGATGGACATCCGGATTCATCAGCAACTAATGGTACTTGAGGCATAGTATCATCATGATTATTAACAGGATTTACTGGTTGTTTATCAAGATTAGCTGTTTGAAATTTCCCGATTAATTGTTCATTCGTAGAACAGTTGACTGTTGATGGTCCATTCATGTTTAATGATTTGCTTGATTATTCAATTGAAAAATGGCACGAGCTAATGAAAGATCTGAACATTGTAGTTTTTTTTTATTGATTCTTTCTACAAATATATATATATATATATATAAATTAACTAATATTAATTCAATGGATAAAAACAAAACAATAGAAAAGAAAAATAATTATCAAATAGTTTTATTAAAAAAATCACTCTATGAGTAATATGTTACTGAATTGATTGGCAAAGATTTGCTTGACTTTATCTAAATGTTGAAAAGAGTGAAGTTATTTTCTTTCTCATGTTCGTTGTTATGAAAAAATCATAGTTTCTTTTACCGCTAATTTCTTTTAAATTTGCATTTTTTTGATTAACAACAATTAATAATTCACGCATATCCGATCGTTTCGCTATTATCCATGGATCATTTTCACGTTTGACCATGATTTCACCAGATGGATCAAACCTGAATGAACACTTATATTTATTACTGTATTTTCAATATCGAGAAATTTTCTTACGACATCAATTATCTTAATTTTTCACATATATTTATATACGAATAGAAAATATTCAACTATTCGTCTTGTTACTCTCATATTATACAAGTCGATATTTCATTATGGTTTACTACTGATCCTTTAAAGATGATTTCTCTTGTCTACTCTAACACTTCACACTATAAATAGAAACAGACTTGTGTATTTATTTCTCATGGGCTTCTACGACAAGATACTATGTTAAAAAATCTATAAAATATTAGGCATATGTTGATGTAATTAAATCATCAAGTCAAATTTTGATTACAAGTCAAAATATAGGAAACAAATTCATGATCAATAGTATACCTACAGGAAAAATTTCATGTCAAATGATGAAAGTCATCAATATCATGTTATTATTTTTAAATCACATGAATTCGTATAGATATTGATGTTTGAAATATTCGATAGAATTCAATTAACTATTCAACAAAGTGACTTGATCGAAATCGTCTTTTCTTTTTCCATTCATATGACTATTGATTTCAATATATTTTCAATTTCGATATGATCCCTTACCATAGTCAATACTACAGGCTTTTCATTCATTATTGTACTCATAAAAAATAAAACAATCTATTTCAAGGATACGAACACCAGTCAGGTACATTGTGTGAAAGGTCGAACGAGAAGAAAAAATTCAATTAACTAAATATTCTTTTTTTCTATTTTACATCTAATATGTCTTTTCTTTAGACCTATGCAATTCAATCGTTACTTGGATACATACGATTACTTTAGAAATCTTTATCTCAATGTTAATTTTTAACTAGAAACATATATATTTTCTATCGTTCATTAATTTCTATCATGCTGTGATTCTCATGTCTTTCGTCACCGTTGTTGGTATGCATATGTTGTTAACATAATACAATAGAGTTTTGAAAAGAAGACAAAAGGTTATATTTGTTTCTAGGATCATAAGATTTTGATTCTATATATATATATATATATTGTTCCTAAAAGACGAACGGAACATCTTGTCAATCAACATTTTCAAAGATGAAAATAATAAATCGAATTTTTAATTTTACCATTGCATATCTTCTGCCAATATATTCATAATGCCAGCCATAGAATTTATTGGTTCACGAGTCCAATCAATTGTTGATGAATGTGCCATATTCATTTTATTATAATACATAGTTCGTACAGAATTATCAGATCTTGAAAAATATGAATTTATCATATGAACACGATAAGAAACAAGGATCTACTAACGATGGATATTTTCGTCGTAAATGTTCTTCAAAACTTGGTAACATTGAATCTAAATCTTCTTTTAACATATCAACTATTTGAATATTTATGTTTTCATCATAATGAATAATTTCATCTAGTCAAATACAGATCAAAGATAGAGAAGAAAATCGACAATAATGTTACCATTATGAAATAAACAAAATACTGTTATTAAATTCATATGAATGGCTAATACACGATACGATGTTGGTGGATTGCCAAAATAAAATGCTTGACACTTTTCATTCGAAGAATTGAATGAAATAATTAATTCATCGGCTATATTTGCTTTCGTATCGATGGTTAAATATCTATAATAATAAATTCAATTGATTTATGGTATAACAAAAAAAACAATAACTGAGTGTTCGTGTTACTGTGCCGTCGATGTATTGACTAAAATTTTAATATGTGGCCAATAGTAGAGACGATAAAATGAATAAAGTAGACTTGTATCATCTTGACAAAGACCACTCCTACATAGATTTCAAAAATCAAACCTATGACGAAGTGTGCAAAAAAAAAAACAATTACCATATAAGTTGATCTTTATAGAGAAAAACTGTTTCCTTCAGTGATGGAAAACGCAATTCGAGTCGTCGTAAAATAGATTGAAGTCTTAAATAAAGTCTCTTTTCAACTGGTAAAAATTGTATACCAGAATAAGCTGTATCTAATTTTGCATCTCGTATCATGCTCATGAGATGATATGGAATGTACTGAATTGAAAACAAAAAACAATTAAAAAATAATAATTATTTCGTTGAATTCAATATGATACAATTATTTATGAAGTTAAACCGGGGAATCGAAATAAAATGTATGATTGTCAAGTAAGAAAGTCTGTCATCCGAACTAGCCAAATGTTACCTAGTCTATGATTATGAAGATTCATAATCAAAATGTTGATCAAAACAAAAAACTCGTGTATTATGAATACGAAACGCTTACATTTTCAAAATTATAAACAGAACACGAACCTTCGTTTGAATTTTCTCTAAGTTGACGTTGTTGTTTCATCTAGACTACCTAGATACATCGTTGCTTATAAAACAATGTTTGTGTGTTGTTTTCCTTAAGATTCATAAAAGACCTTACAATTGATTATAGTAAAATCAGCTGACTAGAACATAGGAGACTAATACAAATATATATATATATGTGTAAGAAAACAAACAATGTCCTTTTTAATCCAATAAAAATATGTGATGAATATAAGAATATTCTTTTTTTCAAATTATTAATTAAAAATTTCTACAGCACATGAAATATTTTCTTTTGCATTCCCTATGGTGTCAACATTGACTTGCTTCGTACTTCCTAGAGAAATGGAACACATTTTCTTCTTTTTAAAATTTGCCTTTCATTCTTTTTTTTCTTCTTTCTGTGTAATACATGGTCGTTTTAGTTTTTCGCGCGCTCATAGAATGAAGGCTACGATTGAAAGAGATGAGTGATTACACTAGCATGCTATGTGATTGATAGATAAGAAACTATGTGTATTGCGGTTATCTTTGCAGACATCGGATGCGAATACAATGGAAAAGAAAACCATTTGCTGAACATAATAAAATTGAAGAGGATATGAGAGAGTTTTACATGTTCGAGGAATATTTGATTCGTGTTTAGAAATGAACATTTTCTTTTTATTACAAGTAAACGAGAATCTCTTTTCATCAATTCGATATAATTCTAAGTATGTTGAAAATTTCAAATACTATCAGTTTCTATGCTAGAAATAGATTGAAAATACCAATTCAAAAAATTTCGTTCGAGGCATCTCATTACATTTATTAAGAAACATGACAATCCTATTTGATAATGCGAAATCATCTATTCACTATCTTCCGATTTTCTAAAATTTTACACTATCAAACTCATGTGGATAACATTTATCAACGAAACTAACATAGTTTATACTACCTTATCGAAATGTTGTTTAAGTACATTTCTTAATTCTTCTGCACCACTATGTTGAATTATTGTCGATACTGTTCCATGTTGTAACTACAGCAAATATAAATTTAACTATGATGTTAATATATACATAGATATATATATATGATTGTCTTCTGAATAAACACTTACTACAAAGTATCGATAGGACATTTTTAAAATATTTAACATAATACGATCATTAACATTTTCATCGTAATATTCAATTACGAATTTATCATCTTTCTTTCGTTCGATAACAGGTATATGAAGTCTCTTAAATAAAATTGAAAAGATGCTTTTGATATTATATCAAGATAAAAATCAATAACTGTCGATTTACCATAGCTGTGCAAATATCATTATCAACTTTATGAAATAAAAGACGAGTTTTTTGGAAATGTACACTGTCACATGGATCATCAAAACCAAATGTTCTATATAAAAACAATAAATTTCAGATTAATAAAAAATGATTACTATAATATATTCTTATATACTCAGTAAATTTCACTAAACCTTCACAATAGCCGATTGTACTTATCTGGCGATCGAGATCCGTATCAGACGGATAATAATACAAAATTTTTCTTTCTTCCTATATGATTCATTGATTTAAATAATTGAATTTAATGTCAAAGAAAAATATTATTTGAGTATCAAACCTGTCCTTCTTTTTCACATAGCGATGGACAATATATAAAATAATCAGTCAGATAAACACTTGATGAGATACGTTCATTCGAAGATGTCATCTCAAAATAAAGCTTAACTATTAACTTCAATTAGTATGATTGGATTTCTGCGGGCAACAAAAAAAGCGTGCCAGTCTTTTCCTTCTTTCTTTTAATATCTTGAAATAATAATTTTTGGATTGGACTTTGTGTATTAATTTTTTGTGATTGGTTACAAAAAGAAGAAATGAAAAGATAATGCACGTCTCTACCAATATATTTTCAAGTCTATGTGTTAACCACATCTATCGACCAAAAAAAAAACGCGTATACATCATGTTTAACTAGAAATGATTGAAAATGACCTTCCCTAGCGATGAATGAATTATGAGCATTGAAATCGTTCTTTTGCGTGCGTATCTGTAGAAATCACTAGAAACTATAGTAGCTTTTCACAATTAATGAGTAGTATCTGACATCGGAACGACTATCATGTAAACGATTGTGTCGTAGCTTATAGAAGATATTTCAATGAGATTCTATTCATACTACGAATAGCCGTGTCTAACTCTCTTGGTAATCCGAAAGATAACGAAGCGGACGAATTGTAGGTTATGTTAAGAATTCACTTCTTTATCAACGATGATTGTTTATATAAAACTCAAGTACAACAAGCTGTTGCCAAACTACAAAAAACAGCAAAATTTGCATATTGGATAGATCTACGTATCATAGAAAGTAAATAGAAAAAAAGAATGTGAATCTTGTCATGCTAAATTAAAACATAATTTATCTTACAGTTTATTCATTCCTTATCAAATTTTAAAGACAAGTGGGCGATTTGATATAACCAGACTGTATTTTTATCAGTATAGTGAATATTCTATGTGCGCAGAGAGTTCTCGTCGATTCAACTACATTAAATCTTTTCGTTTTATTTTAAATGCTATTAATAAAACGTCGAGAAATTAAACCAACACGAGTAATATTTTCTAATTTTCCATCTTCGCCCACAGAACAACATGAACGACAGACGCATAGATTAACTACAGAATCGAAATCAATAGTTAAACCTGAGAAAAATGAAGAAGTAGATGATTACGAACTACTTGAATTGATTGATAAAATCAAGTAAGTGAACAATAATCACACTTGGAACATACCAGAAGTTGTCGCAGAGATATTTTGACGCTTCTATTTGTTTCTCGTTCTCTTGGTGATCTAACAGTCTAGACGTATCTCTACATCTCTCAGATATTTGATCTTTGTTCAAGTAATATTCTAATGATAAAATTTCGATGAAAGCTTTTTCTTATGAAATGTGACGGTAAGATTAAATTACGGTTTGTCTACAATGCATGTCATCTTTGTCCTTTCTTCTTCTCTAATGCTTAGGCCATCTCTAAATATTAGAGTAGACAAAAACATAACTGTCGTACAGTACGAAGAAAATATTACAAATAAATTTCATCACATTTTTTGCTACAGTCAACATGCATAAAGATTGACTTGTATTCTTTCATTTCATATATCGATCAAAACATAGTCATGTAACATTTGCCTGAATCTTATTTGAATAAGTCATTTAAAAAAATAGAAATCACGTGATACCATCTGATCTAAATAATCACTCAAACAAAGAGCTTGCTGAAAGTTTGCTCTTGTTCTACTGACATCCAATTCTATATATTCTAATATGTATGCGACTGCTAGAGATAAAAAATAGTGCAAAGAGAGTATAGAATATTAAAAACATAGCATTATGTTCTATGACAGTCATATTTGATTATAAAAAAAAACATCTCTTATATAAACGTCTTATAATAATAGTATCCCGTTGAAGAATGATCAAGTATCGATGGTTGATACAATTTTCTCGTTAGTATAAAATCATTTGGCAAAACAAAAACAAATAAGAACCGTTCATCTACATATTAATTATGACTTAAGTTTTGATGGATTTGAAATGATACGAAATTTTTGTTTGATTAATTTAAGTGAAGAAAATGAAAATCTTCGTCTTGAAAATTTACTCTTTACACGTTATTTGATACGTATAACAACATCGAGAATAGTTGAAACATTCGATGAATATTATCATGACACTAATCATATCTTTGAAACATTGCCTCCGACCAAACCAATCGATACGAATCGACAAGTTTCAAGTAAATATATTTTCATTCGATAGAAGAAGAAAAAAAAGCTTTCATTGAAAATTTTAGTGAAAAAGCTTTCAAGTGCAATGAAACATGGTACATCGTTCTGGATCAAACAACGACTTGGTCATGGACGTGCACATGCTGAGATACGATATATTTCACCTATTGAACAAGAACGATTTTTTATTGCTTCATACGAAGTTGAACAAACGCGTTTAGATTGGCAACGTATGAAAGCAAATGCAATTGAAACTATTGATAATCTAAAGGTTTGTCACATCAATAACTGAAAGAGATCATACCTCCCTATTCTACATATTTTTATGGACATTAATTTTAATCGTTCGATATGAATCAAACTCATTGAAAGTAATTGAATTCAGTTAAATGACTAAGAGACGTCAGTACAACATGTTGTATTGCGTTAATTGAATTGCGAACAATTCTATACATTATTCTATAAGACTTGCAATGAAAGAAAATTCTCAATGTACGATAGATGGATTAGAGGTTTCACTCGATAGTTAGTATGAGCAAGGATGAATTTAAAAATTTTTATCAATGAGCTAATTACTGTATTCTATCATTGAAAGTATTTAGTTCTCTTTTATAAAAAAATCTTCTCTACAAATTTAGTGACATCTACCAAAAATTTTCAAAAGTATAAAACTTCACTTATTCAAAGAAAACTGTCTTAATGAAAAAAATAAAACAATATTTTCAACTAATCTTGTCTCATACTAATTATCGAAAGACTTTCGGTTCATTTTCTTTCATGAATTGCTCTTGCTACATGCTAATATCATTTGTGACTTATAGTTATGTTAATAAGGCATTTCAATCAAAAACTACGACAAGTTTATTTTGACATACTTAGGTTGCATATCAAAATTTAAAATCGGATGAAAATTCTCAAAAAGCACTAAACTATGAACTAGATCGACGTGTACAAAAATATCGTGCAAGAGATAATGAAGAAGAATATTTTAATCCATATTTGTCAGTACCAGATGAACTGTTTTTTAATCATGTTCAAAAACGTCTCAATGCTCGCATAAGTACAATCGGTGCTTTTAACGTTAATTCAACCGTTGTAGTTGCACGTATGGAACAAGTCAATGCAAAAATACGTCAAATAGATAGTTTAACTGTTCAAGAAACTCATGATGATCTTACACTTACAAATGAAATAAAAAATTATCGTCGTCAAGAATATGAAGCGATTAGTAGAAAATTTATAATGGCAAGACCATCTCAATATCCGGTAATTCATCGAATTGATGAATTGAAAAAACATTTAGATCTACAAAAGAAATCTATAAAGCAATTAGAAAAAGAATTAACATCTGTACAACATTTTCTAGAACGTACAATAAGCGATATAAATTTATTCGATGAAGATAATTGTAAAATTTTAATTGAAAATAATTTTTTACAAAATCGTATAAATAGTATTGCTCAAGCACCGACAATAACGAATTATGCTCGTGTTGTTAGTCAAATACAAACATTGAAGAATGATATTTACATATGGACAAGAAGAGTTCATATTGCTGAAGTAAGACATATGAGTCCAACAGATTAAAATGTTAATTTCAACTTTTGTTTTCTTGTGCTAGGCAACATTATTACAATTGCAACGACAGAATAAACCACCGAACAGATTACCACCTTTAAAATTGACTATTCATACTAACGCGACTACTGATCAAATTGAAAGTTAATGAAACTTTTTTTTCTTCTTTGCAAGTAAACTCGTGAAAAGAAAACATTGAATTGAATTGTTGATTTCATTTTATCTACACCATCAGATGATTTTGAAAGTTCTATCGGATGAAGTCGTCTTTTCTCATAAATATAGACTTTTTTCAATTTGAGATGTGTGTATAAGATAAGATCAGATTTAAGGTAATACGATATGAAGATAGAGGTGAAGTATCAGAACAAGCAAAATATTCAGTTACGACATGGCTAAAGTAGGAAATAAAATAATTGCGTCAATAAATTTACTTTATCATAGATGAGATTGCACAATCCTATAGATAAAAATATTTTTTTGTTAGTGTTTCCACTAGTAAAAATATTCTCATAAAGATTATGTTTTGATGGAAGAAACATTTTAAAATTTGTTCAAATTTCGAAAAAAAATGTGAATGAAATTCGCACGTTGCTCATTAGTAATGACTTCTTTTTCTCAAATCAAACATCAACTGATCACAACGAGACAGTTTTATAAATATATTTATATGTTAGCATCCAATCTCGGATTGGCCTAGAAACGCCAAGGCGAATCTCAGATTGGACTAGGCCAATGTCCGATCGATATATCAGTTAGGGGTGGTCATTTACTATTACTTTACTTTTTAAAGATAAATGATTAATTTATCTTTATTTTTTAAAAATAA
>OENT01001380.1:0-41913 GCA_900239685.1 Rotaria macrura | reverse complement strand
CATACCAAAATCGATAGTGGATCGTTAAAATTTCGAAATGCAGTAATAACAGGAGAATTACGGCATACGAACAAAATCTTCTCTAAAGTTCGAGTTTATATATTCCTGTCATTAGGGCTAGACTCATGAAATTTTAGGACGCTACTAATCTAGTTGCAAGTTATTACATGTCCAATTTTGCCCATTTTTCAATTTGAAAAAGGGAGAAAAGACATTTTTCTATAAAGTACCAAAGCGTTTGGCTCACCCTTGATATAAATTTTGCTGAAACTCCCTTCTCTAGAAAATACCACGTTTTCAAAAACTTTTGATCTCCGAAATCTATCGAGCTTCTCTGTTGATTTTTCACATTGCTTTCTATGATTAATTTGTATCGCTAAGCATACACTCTAAAAAAATCTGTTTTCTACAGAACCTACAGTAATGGCCAAAAGTATCCTCCCTCGGATCTCAGTGATTATAATAGTTGGGAGGCTGGAAACTTTTCTGTACATAGTTCTCAAAGAATGTAGGTCAGCAGCACAATCGGCCCTCGATTGCTTGAGACAAACGAGTGCTATAATACATACTATCGATCGCCATTGTGGAATTTATAACTTATGAATGAAAGTGTTTTCTAAAAATGGTACCCCTTATTCTGTAGCTCTGTTCTCCAGTTATCTATCATTAAATTTTCATTAAATTTCATTAAGCCGTTGTGGAGTTAGAACGATTTTACTGTAAGTATTGATGAGAAGAAAAACCGTCTAATGTCATTCTGTGCTTCATAACTCAGTGAAACATTGACATATCGACTGCAAACTTATAGGAGATATTATATTATAGTTGTCGGTGCCCAGTGAAAAATTTTCGCTGATTTTAATTGAATTATTTTGCAACAAAATCAAAATTGAAATCGGTTGATAAATTTGATTATCGCAGATCACGACTTAACTGTTACTTAATATTGTTACTTATTCAGTGTGAAATTTTCGGATTAAAATTGATTATTTTGCAACAAAAGCGGAGCTTGTCCGTAGGTAACGCACTCACGTTTTGGCTACTTTCTATCCTAATATCTCCGAATCGATAATGCGTAGAGCCTTCAAATTTTGTGCATAGATAGGTACTATGAAGTTGTTTAATGCCTAAAAGTTTCATCTAAATTGACTGTATGGTTCATGTTTTATAAGAAAAATACATGCTGGTACCGCACTCTCAAAAAAGGCCCTTTTTTTCGGTGATGTCAGCAATCGCAAACTTTTCAAGCATGCTTACGTAATGGAGTCATGTGATCCAGAGCAACTTTGTAGTATAGAGTCTGGACTATCTATTGAAAACAAGAGTTTTTGAAAAATCTTATGTTACTCCGGAGCTATATATCAAACACTGCGGTAACGCACTCACGGCTTTGGTGACGCACTCACTCGGCTGTTGAAAGCTTCATACAAATGCTATTTTTACGATCGTGGCAAGAACCTCAGGTGTTCTACCCATGCCAAAGTGAAGGCTTGGCATCAACCTGTCTACTACTATCTCCACTTTTATCAGACACGAAACAGTGGCTGAAATATGATAAAAACAAAAAGTGCATTTTCAAGCTGTTTTCGGCCAAAAAATGCGTCATTTTGGCTAGCAACTATGATTTCTTCTCGTATTCTTTAAAAATAAACCAGATAGATCGACGCAGAATATATGAAAACCTACTTGTAAACTTTAAGTGAACTCGATCAGATATATTCTCGCTGAGAATTTCAGTGCTCAACTCTAGTCATGCTGGTTGACCGTTAGCCTGACAAGCTCAGCGAAATTATCAATCGATTTTAAATCATGATTTTCCTGCAGAATAATCAATTTTAATCCGAAAATTTCATACTGAATAAGTAACAATATTAAGTAATAGTTAAGTCGTGATCTACGATAATCAAAATTATCAATCGATTTGAATTTTGATTTTGTTGCAGAATATTCGATTCAAATCAGCGAAAATTTTTCACTGGGTAATGACTCATCGATTTTGTCACTGAAGATTGTATTTTGATAGTCGGTGTTATCATATACTGCAGAATCGAAGGATTTGCAGTCATAACATCTCTTTTCGTAGCATTCTTTCCTTGTCTTCATTTCAGATACTTCTGGAAATTATCTGTGAACTCAATTTTATCGTTATATTTTGAGCCACACTATTTGCATTGACCAAAAACAATATTTGTTTTTGATGGATCAAAGTGATAGAAAATTTCAAAGTGCATTATTAAGCAAATCAACAGACAAATAATATTCTGATTTTGAGTAAACCACCCCCGCCCCCCCCCCTATTACAGAAGATCCCTTCATGTTACAAGACCCCACCCAACGGAGAAAAGTTCGTCCCACGTAATAGAAGACCCCTTTAATTAATTAGTTTTTTGCTAATTAGGAACTTTATTTAGTGTTTTTTCATCAAAGTATGCTTGATTCCTAGGGTTTTTAGTAAGAAATATTAAGAGTATGTGTTCATAATGATAATGACAGCCTTAAAACCCGGATAATCTGGATGGAAATCCTGAAAATCGCCTTAGCTTTCTGGAAAACGTTTTTAATTAAAGATTGGGAAAAGATTTGGTTCTTAATAGAAAACCCGTCTGGAAAATTTTTACGCTGGAACATAATAGAAGACCCAGGGTCTTTTATTGGGGGGGGGGTGTGGAGTTTAAGCAAGCAGTTTATATGCATGCATGATAATAGAATTTGTAATTAGGTCGTTCGAAAAAGGAAAAGTTTATTTGCGATTGATGTCTTACACCAATGTGCTACGTGAAGATATTCTGATACAGATCTCTTTCATCGATGAGCATATAATTGTACGAATAAAAAAAGTCTTATTTAACGGTTGAGTTGAAGGTGGGGGCGGGGGTTAGGGATCAGGTCATTAGACGATAAAGTTCTCATTCGCATATCATTCTTTAGGCAAAAGAACTTAATCATACACAGTTCTGTAGTGACAGCAGCAGTATTTTGAGTTTCATTCAACTACGAAATACAGTGCAAAGCTTCGAATTTTGAGAAATCGATGTATGATAAAAGGTGACCGCTCACTTCGTCGCGTTTTGTTCGTCGCCATCATTTAGTCCCACGATCACTTCGCCGCAAGACAATTCGTCGCGAAAACAAAATTCGTTAAGATCAATTCCTCGCATATAGACAAGCGGACATATTAATTGAATTGCGTGATTTAGTTAAATATGTTGTTTAATTAATCACACAAATTTATATTCTACTGTGGTATCACTAAGTCTACGTGATGGCAGTGGTGGATCCACCAGTTAGGCCACCCAACCATCACCACCCCCTGAGGATAGAATACCGGCGACATTTTTTTAAATGTTTCTATGATTCAACGCATGATATAATAGATATTACAATATGATATTTAATCGGAAGATATCAGCTTTGATCGTGAAAATACGGTTCAGAATATATAATAAAATAAAATAAAGCTCTCTGAGCGAATGACTTATAGCAAGAAGTAGAATAACAGGATTAGTCGTAAATATCATCCATTGACAGTTGATCAAGTACACTTGAATATTGAAACGTAACCAGCAAAAGCTTATGTGAACAAAAAACCTCGAAAAAACCTCAATTTTACAAGGATAGCCTAATTGTGTAGCCAGGGGTATTGAAAACTTTACGGGAAATATCTGATTTTTTCAATATAATTTGACCGAAATATCTAAAGCATGTAGTAATGACATGTAAATATTTGGGAATGCCTGCTTTAAAGTAACAAATGAATACCATATTTTAGATTGAAATGTATCCTTTGATTACTAAGTTTTTCAAAAAAACAGTAGTCTCAAATTGCAACAATCACCAGCAAGAAGCAAATGAAAAGGCATCACTAACATCCATATCAACAACATCAATAGTAATACCATCAGCACCATCAACATCGACATCATCAACACCAATATTAACATCACCAACATCCACAACAGAATTAAACATATTGCGAAATAATGCTGTAGCAAGTGAAGCATCTCTATTCAGCATACAAATGACATCGGTTTATACATTGAAAAAAAACTTACCGATGAACAAAAATATGAATTGATAAAAAATCATTTTCAACCTGATAAACAATTTGTTTGGCCTTACAAACAACATGTGACAGTGATAGATGGAAAAACAAATATACAAAAAAGATACCTAAACCAAAGCCACCTTGAGGAATATAAGTGGCTTAGATACTCACCATTTCACGAGGGCCTTTATTGTATTGCGTGTACTATTTTTTCAACATCAACAAGGGGTGTTAATGAATTAGGAAAATTACTTGACAAACCTCTACAAGATTACAAACACTTGCTTGGGACTAAAGGAGAGCTACCGCTTCATCAAAGTAAAAAATATCATTCAGATTATATAACAAAAATGAATAACTTCGTGTTTATATATTCGAAAAAACCGGAATTATCAGTTGTAGTAAGTATCCAAGATTCTTTAGAAAAGAAAATATACAGAAAAAACGTCGCTCACGATACATGTAAAAAAAGACAATCTGAATGAATCAAAAGGAAACTACTTAAGAAAAGTTGTTGTACTATTGATTTTTGTTTTTTTTAATTCGGCACAAAATTTCTGACTGAAAGAACAAAGAAAAATCCGAAAAAGAACGGAGATACTTTCTAAGTTTTATATTTATTCTTTTCCTTGCACTTCTTTTGAAATATTCTAGGCATTAATGGACAAACATGCTCAAAATGAAATTAAAGAAAATCGTGCACGATTGAGACCAGTAATAGAGACAATCATCTTTTGCGCAAAACAAAACATTGCGCTACGTGGTCACCGTGATGATGGTAATACAATTGTAGAAAGTGGAGTGTTTTCAGCAATAGACGGAAATTTTCGTGCGTTATTGCAATATCTAATTCAAAGTGGTGACGAAGAACTTAGGCGGCACCTGGAAAAATGTAATAAAAATGCATCTTATATATCGAAAACAATCCAAAATCAGATCATCTCAATTATTGGTGAATTAATTTTAAAACAGATTATAGAAGAAGTTAAACAAGCACATTTTTATACGGTACTGTTAGACGAAATAAGTAAACAAAAGTCTAAAAAAAAATCACTTTTTTCTGTCATGCTTGTTTTCATGCGCTCTCGCTTATTTTAGCTGATATATCAAATGTTGAACAAGCTAGTCTTTGTATTAGATACGTCTTAAACGAACAAATTCATGAAAAATTTATAATGTTTCTTCCAGTTAGTGATCGATCAGGTGCTGGTCTAGCTAATTTAATTATTAATAGAGCTTGTCCATAGGTAACGCACTCACGTTTTGCCAACTTTCGGGCTGATTGTTTTAGCAACAACGAAGCTTAGAGCCTTGAAACTTTGAGAATATATGTATGTTATGATGCACTGTAACACGTATAAGTTTCATGCTAATCGGCTTTGTAGTTTCGTTTTTATACTAAAAATATATGCGAGTAACGCACTCACAAAAAAACAGTCCTTGATGTGGGTGGTGTTAGAACGTGTGAAATTTCTGTGAATTCTTGAATTGTGAATAAAATAGCTATATTGTAATTTATAGAGGACTGTTAGGACTCTCTGTATAAAAACTTAGTTTTGAAAGTTACTGGGTTGTTCAGAAATGATGCTCCTAATATTGGAGTAACGCACTCACTTTTCTTCTAAATATTTTTCTCTCTCTGGCATTTGTAACTTTCTTTTTAGTTGAAAAGAATACAAAATCACTTATTTCCTTTTTATTTTAAAAATCTATATGTTTCATAATAAAATGAGAAAATAATTAGAAAATAATATAATACCCAAGAGATTTATTCCGATAATCAGATCCGATAGAATTCTTATCGGAATCTGATAGAATTGTAGAAGATTTTTATCAAACCGACTTAATCTGATCTGATTCCGGGAAACGAAATGAACCTCGGGGACTTAGTGTTGGATACTGTAGGATTCTACTGTAGGATTTTGATGGAATCTGACGTAGGCTTTTGACCCACTTCTAGGAGTGTCTCTATGTACTAATTAGTATTCAATTAATAAAATAGGTTTCTTATGTCGGATCCATCTGTATTTCCGTTTCCCAGAATCCAATCGGATTGCATCAGCTGATCGGATCCGATATCGAATTCATCCATCTGGGTACTGACTATCGTTAGCTATTTTGTACAAGATTGAATTAAAATTGAACTGTCCATTTTTCAGTAGAATAATTATAAATTCGACATTCACTAGTATCTCTTTCTAAAACTGTAATACTATGCAATTTTTGAATGTTTTTAACGAAGACAGTATTGGGGAAATGCTTGTAATTGAACTGTCGATTTATCAGTATCCTCTTTTGTTATTTCTTGAATAACAATGGCGTTACTTTTCGTTTTGGGAATACTAAGGAAATCAGCTGGATTTTCACATTTTTCTGTTTCAGTTAAAATTTGTTGCCAAACAAGTCTTTTAACAATGCCACCGATGGCATCAATCACGCCTTTGGCATGGCTGGTAGCAAAAAAGAGCCACAACATTCTAAACTGATATTCATTTGACAATAAATGTTTAAGACTAGTTTATGATGTCAAAAGATGAGTTAATTTATTGTAAAGTCTGAAATGAGACATGTGCAAAAATTTTATTTCGTGAGTGCGTTACCATTTTTTTCAATGAATAGAGATAAATCGAAACTAATATAGCCCCTAGATAACGTATGAAAATTTAGCAAAAACGTGTAAGTTACGGCCAAATCAATCAAGCAGTTATGGTGAAAAACTAACTATAAGCTCTTTTTGGTAACGCACTCGCCCAAGAAATTATGAAGTTTTAGGAGTTTTCAATTCTTCTTCATAAAAGGCATGGCGGCTATTGTTGATATCAACGAATTGTCCGAATTTCGTAGATTCGAAACATATGTCAAACTTCAGTTGACAGCTATACTTAAACCGTTTTTTTCTTCCTTTCTGTAACGACATAAAAATGACATAAGTTAAAACGAAGATGTTACCATCTTGTGACGCGTAATTTTTTCTTCCTTCAAGGAAATAATGCAATTTAAACTATGCATTCTGAGACAGGAAAGAATGCTCTACAAGATAGTATAACGTATTTTTTTTAAAGTTTAACTTCTACTTTAATCACCTCGGTTGACCGTTAGCCGGACAAGCTCAATACTGTTTTAGGTTTAGGTAAAGATTAGATTTTACGGCTTAACAAAAATAGTTGTTGATTATTCTTTTCTTTGTAGGACTTGATCTATCTTTCTGTGTTGGACAAGGTTATGATGATTGCTCAGCAATGTCCGGTATGAACTATCCTTTTTCACGACTTGAAGGAGCATTTTTAATTACCTATTTCTTATAACTTCTACAAGGTATATCAAAGGCTGTCAAGCAGTGATTCGAGAAAAATATCCACACATACTATATGTTCACTGCGCATCTCATTCGTTCAATTTAATGATAAGTGATAGTTGTGAGATACGTTCAATACAGAACACGGTTGGTACAATAAAAGAGATTTATAATTTCGTGCGATCGTCATCGGTTCGCAGTCAAATCTTTGAAGAATTAGCGCTTGAAGCATATAACCGGCGAACAATAATATTGAATGAGAATATTAAAGCATCATCTTTACAATCATCAAAATCAGAAAATAGTACCATTGAAGTAAGAAGTAAAAAAGTGAAGTTGGCGAATGTCTGTGTTACTAGGTGGGTTGATCTTCATATAGCTATTGAAACATTTAATAGTTTATTTCCTGTTGTTGTTGAATTATTAACTAATTTGATGAAAATGAAGGATAGAGAATCATCAGTTAGGTCTAATTTGTTTTATGGTGCAATATCATCGTCAGAGTTTTTATGTTCGTTGCCTATATTGAATAAACTATTATCGTTTACAATTAATGTAGCACGTAAGTCAAAACATTCACTTCTTGTCTACACTGCATTTTTGCGAATGACTTCACAGGAAGCTTACAAAACAGTAAAATTGATCTAATGACATGTATTTCAAATATTGAAGATATTCTACAAGTAATTCAAATGATACGAAATGAACCTGATGAAGAAGATAAATATTTATTCGAAGAGGTACAAGATTTAGCAAGATACACCGAAACGATAATAGAAATGCCAAGAGTCGTCAAGCGACAAGTATGTAAATTGAAATTAGCTTTTCGTGTGTGTAGATTGACTAAAAATTTCTTCTTTTTCACAGATAAATAGAGATAACATACCTGCTTCATCTGTATACGAATATTTTAAATTAAACATTTTCATTCCATTACTTGAGCATTTTATAGTAGCTATTAAAGATCGATTCAGTGAACATGTTAAAAAGGCAGCAGCTATTTCATGTCTTGTTCCTGAACATATTGCGGATAAATCTTATGATGATCTGTTGCCAGCAATCGAACTTTATCAAAACTTTTTACATTGTTCAACTGCTCAACTCAAAGCTGAATTTGTATTATGGAAAAAAAGATGGACAGATATTGTTACAGAAGATAGTTTCACGTCATTATCGTCTTCTTCTGGTAGCAACCCGAATACAATCAACACGAAACGTAAAGAACAAGTATTTTTACCCGATACAATAATTGATTCTTATGCTGCGTGTCCTGAAGCATTTTTCCGAATATAAAAAGTCTATTGAAAATCTTTGCAACTCTACCAGTGACAACAGCGACTACAGAGCGATCATTCTCTGTCCTCAAGTTACTGAAGACTTATTTACGCTCGACTATGTCTGAAACAAGGCTTAATGGCTTAGCAATGATGTATATTTATCAAAATATGGCTGTAAATATTGATGCAGCGATTGATGAATTTGCGAAATGCAATCATCGACTGACTTTTTAGTTTATTGTGAAAATTTTTCTCAAAAACAATTGTTTTGTTTTCATGAATTTAGTGATTTACTATATAAAGCGAAATAAAGAATTCGAAAGATTAAGCATACATTTTTAAATACTTCACGAAAATTCATACTAGCTTGTTTGAAAAAAATGTAGAAATCGCCACCCCCTCTCGAAAATTCTGGATCCGCCACTGCGTGATGGATAGAATAGAAGATGCACTTTGAAGCAAAAAACAACTTAGTTCTGAGGAAAATGCTTTTAAAAATCTTGCTTCAAAGTGCAAATAGGCTGCTATCAAATGAGACTTAACTCAAGTCTTTAATGAGATGTCGTCTGCTGAAATCTTGAGAGAAATAAAACTAAAAAGAAAAAAGGCGAAAATTACTCTTTCTTGATGATTACGATGCGTTCAGTACTTTCTGGAAACAACTTTCTGTGATTTTCATAGTTGCTTGACCACTGGATAAAGTGGCTTTGGAAATTTTCGAGCTAGGGTTTTGATTTTCATTGCTACTCGAAGTGGAGTCAGGGGGTGACTTTGGGAGCGAAGCCCTGTAACGATTCTTGAGTTTATTCTTTAGAAGAATCCCCATTTCCCTATTATCCATCTCCTTTTATAACGAGAATCGGATAAGAGAGAAATAGAGAGAAAAGTACAATAAATAGAACAGAGAGAGAAATACCAGAGAGAGAAATACAAGAGAGAGAGAACAGAGAGAGAGCATAGATTGAGTATGGTAAAAGAGAACAGTATTACATGATGCCCTCATTAGTAATATAGCATTGTATAAGAAAGAAGCGTAACTACATATATGTGATGAGTGAAATAAACAATAACTTGATGAAAAGACGAGGAAGATAAATTATTAGGTAATAACTGTCTATGTGCGTCTGTGATATAGTAAGAACAACAAATATAAATAACCAGTACACCTCAAACGAGACAGTGTATAATGGTTTATCATCAATTTCCATCCAGGTCGTCACATGCCCCCTTTCCTAGTAGATGCTGCGTGCATTAAAAATTAATCCTATTAAATTTTAGAATACTTAGGTATTCTTTAAATACGATTTTCCAGAAGTGAAATATTTAGATTAAAAATAAACTATAGCACGACGAAAAAGAATTTTTGAAATCTTGACTTCATCGTGAATTTAACATTGCAGAATATTATTTGAAACAAAATTTTCGTTTTTTTGAATTAAAATATAAAACGCACTTTACATTGACATCCCATGTAGCCGATAATGAACAAATAATGCAAAAATGACACATTATTTAACATTATTTTCCAAAAGACAGCATATAATTAATTGCAATTCATTATGTCTTTAATTTTCATTGAAAATCAACGCATTTCAATGCATTATTCTAGAATAATGTAGAAATACGAAATAACGGATGGAAAACCAACGCATTTTAATGCATTATTCACGAATAATGTTGTAATAGGAAAAAATGGATTGGCTGTCAATGCATTTCAATGCATTATCTCGGAATAATGTTGAAACACGATTTAGCGCATTGCTTTATTGAGTTCTCAAATTGGCTGAAATTCAGGAGAAGTCTAACTTTATCATAATTAGAATTTGTCGTATAAAGTTTGATGAAATTAAAATGCCATGTACAGCGCAAAATAATCTAACTGTTAATCTATGGTCACCTTTTGAGAAGCGATCCGAATAGCAGGTGTACCGAGCATACTCGAAATGTACAGAACCCTTGCTAAGTCTCGAGTGCACGCTGTGTTGCACGCTACTGACAAAAGCAAAGTGTACACAGAACACTGTGTCTAAAACATTAACATTTTGTGTTTCATAGAAAAATCAGTTTTTATATGAGTTGATTCTAATATCAGTGGATGTGAAAAGCTTAATTTGCATGACAGGGCCTCTGTTCTTCATTTTTACTGTCGACTATACTACTTTTTCTATTTCTTTCTTACTGAGAGCATTCAACATTTTTTCCTTTCTCTTTTTACATGAAGGGAATATATTGTTTAATAGATATAAAAATAAGGAAGCCTTTTTTCTAGAGTATACCGTAACTTTCGATATATACACTTTGACTCCCTTTACTTACAAAAGTAAAGTGTACAGATATGTTTTGTTCAATAAACCAAAGTGCATGATACATATTTTGTTTTTTTTCTATTCGGAACGCTGCTTTTGAGTGAGTTATGTGATTCTTTATTGAAATGGACATCAAATGTTAAAGAATTTTTATTTAGTGTTAGCGTACACAGTTTGAAACGGTGTTTGATTAGTTTAGAATAAGAGTTGAGAAAGTATCTATATTTTGCTTTTATTTCGGAGCATTTTTCTAGAATCATCCTCATACACTGAAAAGCTCTTAGTTAACTTGTTCTTTCTCTAATTTGTTTGATTTACATCCATGTTTTAAAGAATTTTCACCATAGTCAATCTCGTTCATCTTCTGCCAAACGAGCCAAGAACAAAGGTTCTTTTTCAGAATTAGTTTCCGGTTGACATACTTTCCAATCTCAGTAAATTCGTGCAAAACGTATTTTCAGAATGTTTTATCCTACAAAAGATTTTACTTAAGTTTTCCTTCACCTATTTTCTTTAGATCGTTTGTTTCTTTACTCAATGGAGAATAATTTCATTCGCGCGTAGTCTATTTTTTCTTTGATCGATTATAACTATATTAATATTCGTTCAGCTGAGATATATGCTTTTACTTTATTTCTCATTCAGTTAATACAGAGAAAATTTCTTTACGGTTACGGTATCGATTTTTTCTAGTTTACTTTGGTTTCCCTTATTCAATAATAAATATTTAGATTTCGTTTTACTTGAGATAGAACTGCTATACTTTGAAGACTTCATTGTTCGATAAGAATTATTCTGATACTTTTCCCATTAAACATATTGCTTTAGTTTAGACGCATTGTTTTAGTATACTTCTTCTCTTTTTTCAATGACGACTACTTATGTGAATCGAACTGGACAAAAAAAACATTATTGATTGTTCAACAGAAAGAAGATATTTCCCTGAATCGCGTTACGAGCGATGAGTCATAAAAAACCATATAAAAAATAATAATAATTTTATTTTTTAAATTACTTCTCAACACAAAGAATTTATTTAAATCTAACGGTTGTGCACAGTGCTGAGTACAGACAGTTTCTATTAACAATGGAATCCCACTCGATCCAACGTTACGACCCATGTCGAAAGGAACGGCCTCGGTACGCGTACGGCACACCGGTACGCTGTAGCTCGTGTGCGGGACACGAACTGATAACGCACCAACTATGCTGAGTGTACGTTATACGTACCATGAATAACTCTCCAAAAAGAAGGCTTCGTAATCAGACAATGGCGGTGTAAAAGTATATAAGACAACGGAAATCGTCAGATACATTTTACAGCTCTTCTCAATAAAGGAAGCGAATCTTTTTTTTTAAATTAAAAGCTTGTTTTTCTGAAAATTTTAACGTAAAATCTAAAATGCTGTAGTGACTCTATGATTATTCCGAAACCCAAAAATATATTTTATTTTATTTTTTTCATTCATCTATTAATTTTAGTATTATTTAAAATTAATTTTCGCGTATAGTATGTGTGAAACTTCTTGCTTTGATTTAAAATTATTCAGAAAAAATTAAAGTACGTTTTAATGATTTTTGACTTATTTTTCTGATAATAGAAAATTAATTTGGTAGTTTACATATATTTTTATTGATGTAAAATGAGTTTCTACTTATTTCGATTAAAATAAAATATTTTTCACATGCATTACAATTTATTATGAAAGACAAACATTAAGAAAATAAATATTAATTTATTTTAATTCATTTCATTACGAATTAAATATATCTGATAATTAGTTTTATTCTTTTATTTTACGTTTAATATTTAAAAATATATCTCATAAAAAATACTCGGTTTATGATGAATCAAACTAAACTTCATTGATATTTATTCTTTTTTACATTTTGACAGTAAATAAAATTAAAAAAAACAGATGTCTCAATTAAAAATAATTATTTTTACATTATTCATTTATTTATTCTAAAATTATGTTGAAAAAGATTTCAATTTAATATTGAAATATAATTAAATATTATAATTTCATTAGAATAAATTTTTATGAAACTTGACAGTCACTAATAACTTAAAATACAAGTAGCGCGGCGTTACCGTCGCTAACCCTCTACTGAAAGGATTTGATGTTGTTGAACAAAGGATACCAGAGCAAGAGGACATATGAGATGATCTGCTCATACGCAAGTGAAAGAAAAACATTAAAAGAATAGTCAATGTTCCAAAAAAAAATCGAATCTCTCGATAGTTCTTATTGCCTCTTTATCTCACCTGTATTGAGTATTTCTGCTTTATTTTGCGCATCCTGAGCATATTCGTTATATTCTCTGTACATCTATCGAATGCTTAGTACTCTTAGCGTATAATTTATATCTTGTGATCAGCTCTAGCTGTGCATCCAGAAGTATTAAAAGGTTTCAATGTTCGCATGGAGCGATAATAAATAAACAAAAATCGTTAAGTGACATGAAAAACTAAAACATGTCACCAGTCACATGAATACCAAGATTAAAGGTTCAACCAGAGCAACGTTTCCTCTTATTTCATGGAAGAAACAAATTAAAATTCAGTAAATCATAATATTTTAGTGGTTTTTCTGCCTGTAATCATTTAGGGAGTATCTCTATTCCACATTTTTATTCCCAATCTCTTTCATTCTTTTGTAAAACATTATCGAATTGTCTGCTTGACATACTGAAGTCGAGCAACATATACTCTAGCTTTGCTATTGGTGAAATGGTACCAAGGAGAATTATTTCGATAAGTGGATCCGATCGGTTCCAGTAGGAACCAATCAAACTCCGTTCGGATTGCATACGTTTTTTGTATAAAACTAACGAAATCCTATCGGAATTCGAGAGTGAGATTGTCTTTCCCTTCCTAGTGTTATGCCAGTAGGTACTAATTAGCATCTAATGCAGAAAATAGGGTTCAGTCGTCGTATCCGTTTGTACACCCGTCTCCCGCAATCCGATCGAATTACGCTGACTGATCGAATACGATACGAACCAATCGGATCCGGTATCGGATTGATTCACCTGGGTAGCAGAGTGTGCTCATCTTCACATTTGTCGTTTTCAACATTCGCAATGCGAAATATTACTTGATTTAAGGAGTAAGAATTTCATCGAAAGAGTCCTATTCCGTGAAATTTCAATCCTGCATGGCTTGCGCAACTGTGTAATTCAGTAGTTTCTTTGTCGGAAGAACTTTTCATGTGAACACCAGATCAACTACTAGTAGAAAGTATTCCCTCTCCCCACTTAAATATCAATCACAGCTTTGACTGTGACTCTGAACAGGGGCGCAACTCGGCTCTCAAAGTGGTAGAAAGGGGTGATGAAGGCACTATATGGATATTGGTTAATATTTTCAATCTTTATGATCAAATTGCAATAGCAGGGGGAAGGGATAGTGCCCAATGTATATCTCTCCTATTTACAAACTTCACTCTGAAAAACATCTAAGTATATATTTTTCGTAAAAATTAGATCAGCATTATAACTCCGGTCGCGATCGCATGAATGCAGTAGAGCATTAATGTTAACAATCTGTCTTCATTATAGATTTCATAAAATTATTAAGCCAAATACTTTATGAGTTTAGAATAGTTTTTATGCTGTACTCTACAATTATGCATGATGAAAATCAGATTAAGATTCATCAAAATGTTGTGGAGAAAGAAACATAATGGGCTACTAGCATGACAGAATGTTGTTCTCTGCTTTCCAGAGCCATCACAGATCCCTCGGCAGATAGGGCTTATAAGTGACAAATAATAGTATGATGACCATGAAAATATCATAATACACGGAGAGACGAGAATTTCAAAACTGTTAACCTATTATTTGGGATGCATAACCAATATGCATGCTAACAGATTTTCCTAAAAGAAGGTGAAACGTTAAGATGGTAACATGAAAAAAACAGCCGTAAAACTTAGTAGTGCATTTGCATGATTACCACCAAATTGCGCAGGAGAATAGGTAAAATTTACTAGTGACGAAGTCAACGTAACTGTATGTACTTGCGAGTCTGGTCATTGGAAGCAACAGAACCCCATATCATCCACCACATCCTCACGATAACCCACTGTCATGCCTGTGACACTTTCAGTGTAGTTGATAGTTTCTCATTATTTAGTTCTGATTGTTGATTGTATACGCATGATGATGCATAGTGTATAAGTTGCTATCGAACACGTAACCTTTCTTCGTCTCTCTTGTATTACTATCTATCCTTCATTAGCTGATCGTTTACTCTGACAGTATCATGATATATGTGCTCTCTCATCACTATCATTACTATTGTTCATCGATTATTTCCTTTCCTCTACTTCCTTGCGTCATCTGTCTCTCTCTCTCTCTCTCTCTCTCTTTCTCTCTCCTTCTTGTAGCATATATAAACGGATGCTTTCGATGTAAACGATGCGATTTCTGATATGGGGAAGTTAAATAAAGTGTAATACCATCAGCACTATCTCTTCTTCTATCTAAAATCGTCACAATGCCCACTGCCAGCGGTACACCAGCACAGGCACCTGCATTTTTGAATATATTCAGGCGGCCCGCAAGAATTCCTACGCAATTTTTCTATGAATCAAGCTTACCCGAATCGTTTCTTCGGCGTAAAAAAAACAGCAGGTTTTGGCTAAAAGCCTAGATATACATTGCCTTATAGGGGATGACGTACTCTGCCCTGTTGCTCTTACAATTTAACATTCAGTTACGTGTCGTTCATGCTGATCGATAACTTGTCGGTCAAAAGTTTCCTACTGTGAAATACAAAAACTATGCCTCTTCCGACTAGAATCACGAGTGCCGGACGAAATTCGGTAAAATATGCCGCGATAGATAAAAGATGTCTTCACCAGTCACCCAACATTTTTCGAGTCCTTTGAATAAAAACCAAAAGAATACAAATGACTTTCTAATGAGCGGCTAGTCGTTGGTCGGCACCCCTACGGGGCGCCACTCACGGCTAGCCACTCCCTAAGAAGACGGTACTGCAACAAGTGATCACTCCCTTTCATGAAAATTGAAGCTGAAAGTCCGGAAAAATCAAGTTACCAGTTTCCGGTCCCCGTGAATCCACTTACTCCTCAATGCAGAAACACAAACTTTCTGCTCCTTAGAAACTTTTCCCAAAGAGTTACTAAACCGCTCCCATTGTTGGCTAAGAGCAAATCAACAAATCCACTGGGTTCTACGCCAGAGTTAGAAAGACACGAATGGCTGATATTTCCATTCCAAATATCGCATACAAACGAAACCAGATGGCAACCATACCCGTACGATGAAAACAGAGCCTTCAGAATGGTCATCATACAACCCAAACCCAGAGGTTCAGACATAGCCTACTTCCGTGACCTGTGTAATACTATTGCCAGATCACCCAATCAAAAAAACAACTGTTTGGCTGATTTCGCCACAATCGAGATACTATTGGTCGCTGGCCAAATCGAAAAAACACGTGATTGGCTGAATTCGCCGCACTCAAAATCCTATTGGTCGATCGCCCAGTCGAAAAAGCACGTGATTGTCTGAATTCGCCATACTCGAAATCCTATTGGTCGATCGCCCAGTCGAAAAAACACTTGATTCCCTGATTTCGCCACCCTCGAAATCCTATTGGCCCATCGCCCAATCGAAAAAACATCTGATTGGCTGATTTCGCCACCCTCGAAATCCTATTGGCCCATCGCCCAATCGAAAAAACATCTGATTGGCTGATTTCGCCACCCCCGAAATCCGATTGGTCGATGGCGGAATTGAGAAAACATCAGATTTGCTGAGTTTATGCCGAGACAACGAATTGCTTTATGTGAGGTCAAAAAAACATTTTTTCGTTGTGTGCGAACGAACGAACACAGACACACACTCACGAACGAACTTTTTAACTCATTTTTCGTAAGACCCTCCTTGCAGTAGAGGGAATATGGCGATTCTTTTTTTATTTTATTTGTTTTCATAATTAAATCTATCATTCGAAACAAATATCTCAAAATAAACATTTTAAATGATCTGCAAAGCGAACTAAAATTTTTTTATGTAAAACTACAGTTTTTAACTTTTTGAATAAACTCAATATTAGTACCGACACGTTAATAAAAAAAGATCGATAGTTTTTTCATCTAATTGAAAAACTGATGCCAACAGTTAATTTGGATTTTGGAAATAAACCAATAGGAAAATTACGAAAGTGCATTAATGCACTTTACGGAACGCGTACGGCTGCTGTAGGTACGCTTGTGGTACGCGTACTCTGCGTGACGGCGGTACGCGTACCAGTTTACCGTGCCGTACGCGTACCGAGACCGTTCCTTTCGACATGGGGATACGGCAGTTGTTATAGAGGGCGCTGCAAAACAATCAGAAAAATATAATAAAAAGCAACTTTTTCTCAATTTTCAAAAAAACTTTCTCCGCAATAAACTCACATTTAACTGCTAACTGTTCCTATAGGCGTTTGTAGTCTGCACTGAACACGAAGTCGAACAATGGTCAACAGATCAGTATACTTCGAAAAACCTACAAAAGCGTACGATGATAGAGGGTTCGATCGAATTTCCTGTCTTAATTGAATATAACTTTACTAAATAAATACTATGTACTTATTAATTTCTGTGTACATTTTTATTCGACGATGAATATTTCAAGAGTATCGCTGCGAGGGTATCGGTCACATGAGAGTTCCAATGCACAAACCGACAAGAATAAACATATCCACTGAACCGAAATTAACGCATACCACAATAATATCAACTAAATGTTATGGAGAAGTCCTAAGCCCGCAAGGAGTAACGATATGTGGGCATTAGATACCCTAGGGTAAAGTGGGTAGGTATTATGTACCGTAGGGGTACTTGTAGGTGGGTATTATGTACCCTAGGGGTACTTGCAGGTGGGTATTATATACCGTACTGGTACTTGTGGGTGGATTTTAGGTACCTTAGCGGTACTTGTGGATGGGTATTACGTACTGTAGGGGTACCGATATGTTGGTTTTAAGTATCCTGAGGTTACTTATATGTCTGTATCAGGTACCATAGTGGTAGTTGTGGGTAGGTATTCGGTACCCTAGGGGTACTGATATGTTGGTACTAAGTATCCTGGGGTTACCTATATGTGGGTATTAGGTACCCTAGAGGCCCCTATTCCTACGCCTGATGATCCACAGGAGTATTTGTTCTTGCATATTGAGTACTGATTGGGTACCATTTATGTTTTCGTAGGTCTGTGTGGCTGTCAAAAAGAACAGTTGTGACACGCAGATCTGAAGTAGCTCTAAAATTGGCAGCTTTCTGCTGTTATAGGGCATTTCGAGCCGATGGACCCTGCGTCCATGTTATAGGCTAGTTTTAATACATTGCACACTCTAAAAAATTTCCGTATCCTAGAAAACAGAAAGGAGTTCGGAAACCCAATCGGAAACCTTTTTCAGTTTCCGAGAGGGTTTCCGAATAGTGAAAGCGTTTCTAAAAATACCTTTTCAGTTTCCGACAGTCCTGAATTGGACACTCTAAAAGTATTCTAGAATACCTTTTCTTGCTATTGGAAACCCAAATATTTTCTCGGAAACTGGAAACGTACTCTCGAAAACCCGTATTAGAAAAAAAAACTGAGTTGGTATCCGAAAGGGTATGCGAAAATACCTTTTCGTTTCCTGAACGGTTTCCGAAAAACCCGATTTCAAAAGGGTATCATAAGAATCCAAAATGGGTTTACGAAAATTCATTAATTGAAAATGGTGTCACAGTCAACTAAAATAGGTGTCAGAATTTTCATTGAACATTCTAAGGTTTCCCGATGATTTAAACGTTTCGTACTCTCAAAAGAAAGATGTCATTGTGAACCATTTGGACTCCAAAATGCTTTTAGCGAAATACTGAACCTTTTAAGGTTTTATTCGTTTATTAATAGACCATCGAGGGTTCTAGCGACTTTAAAGGACCATTTCAGATCATGCATAGTTCCGGATTTTTGAAAGGGTTGTCTTGCATCATCTTTTTAATGCTGAATCATTTTTCCAAAAAACTTCTGGCTAAAACCAAGATGCGATATTTTCTGAACGTCATTTAAATAATGTAAATCTGAAATAGGCTACCAAGGTCCAGGAATCTGAATCCGTCATCATTTTTTTCGATCTGTGCTCCCATTGGTGAGAAATGGGGTCCATCAAATATTCGACGGCTGCAAAGTTAGACTTTTTACTTCAACTCCGATCTGAATTTTGATCAAAGTTTGTAATAGGTTATGGAGCAGAGCTGGGCAAGTGAAGTCAAAAATGACCAAATCCAAGTCAAGTCAAGTCAGACTTGACTTGACCTGTCTTGACTTACCTTGGCTTGACTTGACTTGACTTGTGACTTGAAAAACCTCTGACTTGCCCACCTCTGTTATCGAGGTCCAGGAATCCCAATCCGCCATCATTGGTTTCAACCCTGGGGATGCGAATCCGATTACTCAAGCCTGGCATTCAGCGTATTCCTATCGAATCCTTATAAGATGTGATGGGATTCTATCGGAATGCTGTGGGGTCTGGCCGAATCCAATCGGATCGCATTGTCAAATTCATGAACCTCTGTAGATGTCTCGATAATCAATTCAATAATAAGTGGTAACTTATAAAATATGATTATAATTTTATCTATGTTGATATATCACAATTATTAATAAAAAGGTAATTGCAATCTGATTAAATGACTTCAATATTTTCTTTATTTAGGTATGCAGCAATAATCAATTCAAGTGCTAGTTCAATGTGATCAATGAGTTAATGTTGTTATCTGTTTAGGAATATGTAAATAATCAATTCAGTGGTAAGTTCAATCTTAGAATATAAGTCACTGCTCTACTTTTTGTTTAGGATCGTCTCAACAACACGTAACGGCGATGCCCTTTTTGGCCGAATAGAGAACGAAGCGCTGGCTCTTATTGTGCTCTCAACAAATCGAGGTAAATATAACACGTAGGAATAAAGGTCAAGGAAAGGTTTAAGCGTTAAGGATAGGTTTAAGGGTTAAGGATAGGTTTAAGAGTTAAGAATAGGTTTAAGCGTTAAGGATAGGTTTAAGGGTTAAGGATAGGTTTAAGAGTTAAGAATAGGTTTAAGCGTTAAGGATAGGTTTAAGGGTTAAGGATAGGTTTACCGGTTAAGGATAGGTTTAAGTTGCCAGTACTAGAGTAATTGAGTGTGGTGAAAAACATTTTATTACTGTAGAGCCGTTTTTGGAAGAAAAGGGGAAGGTTCTAGCTAGAACCAGTTTCTGATTGAACCTTAAATGGGTCAGAAAATGATACCCAAATCTAAAACCTTGAAAGGTTCAGTATGACACCTTTTTTCTGAGTACCTGACTATAGCTTTTCTTCATTCGGAAACCCAAAAGAAAAGGTTTCCGAATGAGTATTTGAGGTTTCGATATGATGGACATTATGGATTTCCGAGACCTCCGGAAACCCTTCTTCGGAGACCGTTAAAGGGTTTTCTATAGTAACAAATTCGGAAACTCTCTAAGATTTTTCGAGGATACCTATTTTTTTTAGAGTGCAATGGATTTAGTTCTCAATGGGCCCAATGGGAATATAATGGAACGATATTAATGCACTAAAATGCATTGATTTTACAATTAATTGTAATGCGTTAAAGTAAATCACGAATTATAATGCATTATTTGGGTTGCATTATCATGTAATTGCATCCATAGAGGTTCTATAGTAAAATAATGCATTACAATGTCCATTATTTCTAAATAAGGGCTACATGGGATGTGTATCATTGTTTAAAAAAATTATCAAGAAAGAATCCTAACATCATAAAATAAAATTTTTATTAAACTGTTTAATTAAAGAACATATTGAACTAAATCACTTAATTCAATCAATATATCCTCTTGTCTATATGCGATGAATTGAGCGCAACGAATTTTTTTTCGCGACGAAGTGCCATGTGACGAATTGTACTAGTACCGATAAAAACCGAATACTCACTTCTATTAATGCGTACGGAACATGTCTTGCTGGTGAACATTTTGAGTATAATGGAATTTTTTTCTTTTATTATCAATGTACGTAGAACAGTTACACTACCATCAACTGCTGGAAATTAAAAGTACTATAAAAAGCAGACACGACAAAATTCGTTACCATTAAAACTCTACCAATGCATATCAACATGTTTCTAAATAAACCTATTGAGTAATCGTTTAATTGTCTATGTGATTCATTATGTATTATCAGTTGACTTGGCAGCTGTAGTGAATTAAATCACCTGTTAGAACAGATTGGGGCCTAACTTTTTATGCTACTTTTATTTTAATTATCTCGAAACGTGAAAGAAAGAAGGTCCACAACAATTTGCGGTTGTGGGGAATGATTTATACACAAGCGAAGCAGTCTCAAGTGTCGGAAAATTAATCTCTTCAATTTAATTTTGAAACATTTTTCTAAAGTTCGAACCACTTTTTTCTGGTCATCCATTCTCAAGGTCATAGTGACAAAAAATGACAACTTTTCATGCGTACGTCAATCGAAATAAACCACAATACTAAATGCGGTGCGAAGCATCGTCGAATTTTGATTATCGAGAAATCGATACTTTGTAAATGAACATCGATTTATCGTCTCCAAGATTGGATGCGATAGTACTTTCTTCAAAAGTTATTTAGTCTCCTTGAATTAGACTTTTCACTTGACACTGTATTGGAAAAATATCGTTTTGATCAATCACCTGATTGAAATAAAATGAAAGCGACAAATAGACATAGTAAAATTTGTTACTACACGAAATCTATCAACGCGCATCTACGGTCTTCTAAAGAATTATATTGATTGCTCGTTTGATTATCACTCTGAGTCATCATATATTATCGGGTGATCTCACAGCTGTAATAAAATACATCAGTTGCTCTAAGAGTTTGGCTCGTATCTTTACTTTTTATTTTCATTTTAATCATCGTCAACATTGAACAAAAAAAAAAGATCCACATAAAAGTTCATCATTTTACCGAGCTTTCTGTAAACAAGCAGAATATTCTGTCAATATTGGAAAAAAGTTGTCGATTCGATCATAGAATTTTACTATTGTGTTAAATGGAATATTATCTGAAATTTAGTTCTCGAGATCACTGCGACAAAACAACACACTTTTTCTGCGCACATGGAGACACTAAAAAGAAAGCTCGCATCGGACTCAATAAATGATATGCATCGCACCCAATAAAAACTGAACAGAAATAACCTTGCTTATAAAACAGATGTGAGTTTTTATCATCTCAGCGATTTGTGTAATGAAAAACGGTTTATGAAAGCCACGGATTTTCAGTGAAACACTACAATTGAAAGCGGAAAAAGCTATCGAAGTTCGACAAAACCGAAAAACGTCTGAAACATCCGGAATAATGGCACAAAATTGTAAAAAGAATCGGAAGATCTAAAAACATTTCGAAATCCACCAAGTTTATAAACATACGTTTGGGGCTGGATATTTCCTTAATGGAGGGTACACTGTTTTCCTTTGAATATAATTTATGTTGTATATTTAATTGATAGAAAATTTTCGAAGTCATTCTGATACACTGGAATTGCAGTGATAATAACTATTTTCTTTCATTTGTATCAAAGTTTCACTCGTCATAAAAAATAAAAAATTGTTCAATTATACGCAGCAATAGAACTTGACACCTATCCAACAATATGCACCGTCCCCAAACTTGCTACTTTTCATGTTCGTAGTGCGCCTTGGACAACCAGAACCGATAAAGCAGAATGGTGCATCGCCTTGCCAGAAACATAGTTGACCATTTGGTTCTGAGTAAACCTGGTGCTTCTCTGCCGAACAGAAAAAATTTTGATATTCAACAAGTGCCATCAAAAAAAGAAGCCAAAGTGCACGACTAGCCATCAAATTTTGCGCCTGCAATTACACAAAGAATTAAAGTCTCTCAGTGAACACGATATTTCCCTATTGAAAATATCGAAATCCTAATAAAACAACGCTCGAAATTGTAAACATTGTCGATAAAACAGATTGGCCACTTAATGCAGACTTTTCTGTACTCTCCAAATGTAATGATATAAGCGAAGTACATATTTAGTACAAAATAGCACTATCATAAAAGATACAAGGTGCATTAAATCCTCTCCCTTCAATAGAAGACTCTTGCTCTTACATTATGACTGACGAGAAACCCTATCCTAGTTAAAAACTACGAATCAGTTCATTCATACCTCATTCCATAGAGTATAGGTTCAGTGGTCAAAAGTAAACAATGTTATCAACCACCAACTCTTCCTCGAGACGTTATAGTCGTCTTTCTCTAAAATCCCTCGAAAATAAGCAGAAATAGAAAAATGCACAAGTGAACCTAGCAAAGTCGTAGAATGCTTATATTTTTTATAGCCTAAAATGAAATGGTCATTTCTTCAGGAAATACAACACTTTCTCTACTTAAAGATTTTTCTAAGGCAGAAAAGGGAGTATTGCCTACTTCAGAAAAGAAGAAGGGTGAGCATTTCTTAATAACTTTTAATAGGAACAAGACAAACACCTGTACTTTTCACCATTTGAAAGAGTGAAAAATGAGCAGTCAACATCTGCTAAATCTCATTCGCTAAGCCATTGAACAATCTAATGAATTTTTACCGACAAAGTTGTGGGGTTCTTCTGAAAACATTCCTTTCGGCTTTGGTTCATAGTCTAAATATTGAATAGAGAAAATGGTTGTCTTTCGGTCTGTATCAGACCGAGCTCGCTATCATCTTCCGCTTAGGAGTTATAAGCATTTTTATTTGGACAATACGCACTTTTGCCTTGGAAAAACCATTGTGCACAGAAAATGTTGTATGTTTTGAAGAAATGATGAGTCCGGTCTTAAACTTTCAGGCTATGAAATAGACCTTCACTATTATTTCCATAAAAAATATAAGCTTTCTACAACTTTGCTAGGCTCAGTTATGTATTTTACTATTTCAACATATTTTCGAGGTTTTTAAGAGAGTTGATGGCTGATAATATTGTTAGCTTTTGACCATCGCACTATACTGTATTGAATGAGGTATAAAGGAACTGAATCAAAGTTTCACACCTGGGTATGGTTCCTCGAACGCGTAAAATGTTTTCATGGAGACCTTCTATTGTGTCCCATTTATTGTCATGATTTATGTTTTAAAAGGTTTTTCAGAAAATTAAACTAGTTTTGAGGGTTTAAGGTAGCTTTTCAATATCTTAGAAGTCAATGGATGATGTTGACCTAATATTGTTGAGATTCTCAAATTGGAACCATTCAAAGCTAACTATATTTTCATGAAAATATGCCGATTAAAATCCCAACTGTCCATGAAATTAATAAGCTATCGCGACTCTTCTATTACAAAGGGTGCAATTTTCCGCAAAAGGCTTTCTATGGCGAAGATGACAGGAAGTCACCGATCTCAAATTATTTATGACAAACAGAGTAAAACCAGGTAGTGTCCTGTTCAAGACAAAAATCATTGTAAGATCCTTTGTTAAGTCTTACTCTACTTTTCACCATCATATCGTTGCTTCATAAAACTCATCATCTGCAGATGAGCAAATCCCACCTGTATCTTTCGAGGAAGTTATCTGAGTGGTATTCAGTAGAGACAAAAGACTCTCTTGTGGGACTCATGGTCTCTCAACGATTCTTTTTAAGTGTCTACCTCCTCACTACTCGATGTTATTTGTACAACTATTCAATAGATCCTTTTCTTCATTCTACTTACCCTCACTATGGAAAAACGTTCGCATCATTCTTCTAGCGAGAAAGGAGGCCATCTGTAACGCATCTAATACCAGACCCATTTCACTGCTTGATATATTCCTCAAAATAATAGAGAGGCTGTTCTAAACTAGGTTTCAGAAAGTACTTAAGGTTCACGGAATCCTCCCTGACACGCAATCTGGATTCCGTTCCAACTTTCGACTTCAAACTAGAGTCCTTCCCTTTATTGATTAAACATATTGCGTTCTTGATGTCGAACAGTTTACCAGTAGCTACTGTGTTTCTGGATTACAAGCAAGCCTTCAGACAGCTGTGGATAGCAGGATGCATAGGCAAATTCAATTGTATGGGAATTCCTTGAGCTTACGTCGAATGGATAGAAGCATGGCTAATCAACAGAAGAGGTTATGTTGTAATTCATGGATCTAAATCCAGCTGGTTTTTCATCGATTGTGACGGTCTGCAGGGTTTTAGCTTGACTCCTTCGGTTTTTATCGCTTATCAAGATGACATGAACCCGTTCCGGAAAAATGTACCTCCTTTTATTTTGCTGATGACTTAGCGGACTCAATGGCCGGTAGAATAGGAGCTAAATATTCAGAGCAATTTCTAGATCTGGAAAAGAGTCTGAAGGTTTTCTTTGTCAATCCTGAGCACTACCCAACACTTTCGGTCCAACCCATTAATTATGACAAAGCTGAGGCTCGCTGGTCTGCCACAGTTTGGGGAGCGTATAAAGGGCCGAAATTTAGTCTTTCTTGTGGTAGTCATTCTATCAAATTTTGTTGATCCTTAAAATATTTGGGATATTGGATCAGTCCGACATTGGGTTGGCCGTTAATGATCAATAAACCAGCAATAAAAATTCGAGAAAATGTCTGGATGATAAACTCCCACCGTATCTTCGGATCATCATCCGCTGAGTTGCGTCGAGTGCTTTTTTCTTGTTACGCCCTCCCCATATTCACTTGGTTCTCCGGCATCTTCCCCCTTTTCTCAGAATGACAACGTGATTACCTAGCACATTTTTACTCTACATGTTTAAAAGGGGTTTTACATGGTCAGAGTTGGTCAGATGAGCTGTATGAGTTCGTCTACAACCAAGTTCCACTAGTTAATAGATGTACTCGTTACCGGAATAAATATTTTAAGGCGCTTGCTGGATCGAAAGATGGAGAACTACTGTTAGAAGAAATAATCCTCAACCCCCATAGAAGCGAATGAATAGAAGGTAAAATTAAGGTTCATTACCTTCGTAGATCTAAACGATTCATCAATCATGTAGCAAACCTGGAAAAGTGTTTGTCCTGGCAAGACAAAAACCCACTGACCGACGCAATAGCACAGTTCTCATCGGATGATATCGAGTTGCTGTAGGAATTCCCTGAAACCTTCTAAAGTACGGAGACCTCGTCTCTACCTATTCGTGCTATTTTATCTATTGTGCTTTTGTTAATTGTGATCGTGTCACTCTTGTATCTGCTATACTATGGCGGTTTTGTTTTCTGTGTTCTTTTGTCTTTTTGCTTTCTTTATTATCTTCTATTTTATTTTTATTTTTTCTTCTTTTGCCTTCTTGCCTCTTTTCTTCTTTCTTTCTTTCTTAAAGTCTTACTCCCTTTCGCTCTGTTGTAACACCTCCACCAATTACCGACAGGCCTTCCACTAGGAATCGGTTGTTGCTGCTAAATTAAAAAAACTCATCATCTGTTTTACGATAGATCCTTATCGTAAAATATCTACTTCTCACGCCTTGAGATTTTTCATCCTGACTGATAAGCGAAAATCTTCTAAATCTTTATCTGTATAAATGTCATCAACCATTGATTTTCGCACGACTCTTATTATATAACTTACTACGTCTTCTAAATGAAATTTATGACGCTTGATGGCAAAACGGTTGACAATAAGATAATTCTAAAACTCAATGGAGAACTAATGTAACTAATGGAAGCGCCCTTCACTAATTTGCACAAATTTCTCGAGAGAAAACATTAGAGATCAAAATTCTAGTCATTGCAATGTAGATAATTCAGCATAATAAAATATAATAATCACAAGCTGATAAAATGTTAGAATCATGAGTTGGGTATCCGTATATAATTAACAACGAACCTTTTGTTATTGATTGACACAAAGGATAATACAATACGTTAGACTAGCGTCGATTATCAGCTTGCGACTGTAGAATGAATGCGTAACCAAATTTTTCTGTATAATGTATGAATAAATAAAAAAGATACGAGGATAGGGAAAATATATTTCTGCGTTTTTCTTCTGCGTTATGTGTATTCTGCAGCGAAAGTAGTACAGCTTGTCGAAGATAATGTCAGTACAGAACAGGAAGAAAAAAATATCAGCTAATTTTTCGTCATACTATCAAGCATGTATCATCCTTAGTTATTGATAATACTTCTTTGGATACTGCTCCTTTCTCCCTACGTATTACTAATAAAGGTTCTCTTGTACCGTGAATGGCGTTCGAAACAATATCTCATGAGAATTATCATTTATAAGGTGAAGGAAGTGCAAACTTCCAGCAGTCTTGACTTTTTGATTTTTTCACACTGTTACGTACAACTTAATATGGTGGATCCGATGGTATACAGCATGCTTAAAAGAACCTATTGTATAGTACCAAAAGTTTGAAAAAACTGTAAAAATCCTATTGTCAGAAATTTCCATTTTTATTGAAAAACTTCTCCACAGTTCTTTTAGTAAATTTGCTACAGTTTTGATAGTTTGTTTTTCTGAATCTACGTGACGAATTGATTGTAAAAATGTAGTTTAGAATGATTCAGCACTTGCTCATATGTTCAAGAAAATGTCATATACGTCAACCATTCAAGATAACCGCTTCTTTTCATGAAAAATGCATCAAGTCTTTTTTTAACTTAGACAAAGTTTTTATTTCGATGAAGACAGCTTCCTTATATCTAGCTGATGAAATCTGTGCATTATTTTAAATTAACTCTCTTTCTTTGTTGATCTATATGATCTTTAATTTCACAATATCTGAAATCAGAAAGCTCATTCATAATTTCATAGGAAATTTCTTACTCAAAGTTAATCTTTTCGTCCTTTTATTCATTTAAAACGATTAGAAATTCAGTAAAGGTAGCTATTGAAACTGCTTAATAGCGATCCAGCAGCTAAAACTTGTATTTAGCTCTCATCTACTTTGTTTTCTAGATAGATGAACAGGATCAATGACATAACCTATCAGATATTTTATTAGTGTTTATAAGCTCTGTGTAAGAATCTTGGTACAAAAATGCTATTAGTTTTTTTATTTCAGTAAAGCGCTTTGATTTCTTTTCCTTCATAAAAGACAAGAGTGACCGTGGCTACGATTATATATTAAAAATAACAAGCACCATATGATCCTTTTTTGGCGTTTCTTCGAAATTGTTGACGTATACTTGAAAACATTATTTCTGCGAGTTTTAAATCAATTTTTCGAGACTTTTCGAAATTCTTCTCATTAAACTGTCGATTTTTTTCCATCCCAGTCATTGTCATGTACTAAATTGTCGAAAATTGATCACAAAGTTTCTAATGAAGGAGCTGGTGGACAATTTCGAAGATTGTAATTTATGAATAAAAATTGTAGACCATGACCACAATGACTCGACGTCAAATCAAACCAACATAAAAATTTCCCTTTTAGTGTGATAGGTGTCAACGAATGGCATTGAACGTGCTTTAATGCAGTTGTTCAAATACGTTGCCTGTGTAATAACTTGTTTTTCTTGTGATAAGAATTGTTTGGAAATGCCATTTTCAGACACATCAATCCAGACTAGAAATTTAGTTTCAAACTTAGTTCTTTTGAATTTCACATCTGACGATGTAGTATGTATGTCTGATGAATAAAAACCACGATTTGCTGGTATAAATTCATTGTGCAATAAAGAATACTTTGCATCCTCCATCAACAGCTCATAATCAGTTTTTAATAATGAACGATATAAACGACGTACACGAGTTGGGATTTCTTGGAGCTGTTTTTCAATATATTTTGAAGCTCGTTCTTTCTGCCGTATCATACAGCCAAAGCTTTCAGGTGATTACCAATTATTGTAAAACTAACTTTCAATTTAGGAGCTATTTTTTGTAAAGAGATACTACCCATGTAGCCGATAATGAACAAATAATGCAAAATTGACACATTATTTTCCAAAAAACAGCATATAATTAATTACAATTCATTATTTCTATTATTTTCATGGAAAATCAACGCATTTCAATGCATTATTCTGGAATAATGTTGAAACGCGATTTAACCCATTGCTTTATTGAATTCTCCAGATGGCTGAAATTCAGGAAAGGTCTCACATTATAATAATTAGAATTAGTCGTGTGAAGTTTGATCAAATTAAAATGTCTTGTTAAGCGCAAAATAATCTAACTGTTAATCTATCGTCTCCTTTTGAGAAGCGATACGAATAGCATGTGTACCAAACATAATAAAAGTGTATAGAACCTTTGATAAGTGTCGAGTGCACGCTGTTTTGCACGCTACTGACAAAAACAAAGTGTACACAGAACAGTGCGTAAAAAAATAGCATTTTTTGTTTCATAGAAAAATCGGTTTTTATATGAGTAAGCTCTAATATCAGTGGATGTGAAAAGCTTACTATACATGATAGGACCTTTGTTCTTCATTTTTACTACCGACTAGTGCTACTTTTTCTATTTCTTTCTTACTGAGAGTATTCAGCATATTTTCCTTTCTCTTTTTACATCAAGGGAATATATTGTTTAACAGATATAAAAACAAGTAGCGCGGCGTCACATTCGCTAACCTTCTACTGAAAGGATTTGATGTTGTTGAGCAAAGGATACCAGAGCAAGAAGACATATGTAAGGATCTGCTCATACGCAAGTGAAAGTAAAAAATTAAAAGAATAGTCAATGTTCCAAATAAACTCGAATCTCTCGATAGTTTTTATTGTCTCTTTATCTCACCTGTATTTAGTATTTCTGATTTATTCTGCATATCCTGAGCATATTCGTTATATTCTCTGTACATCTATCGAATCCTGAGTACTCTTAGCGTATAATTTATATTTTGTTATTAGCTCTAGCACTGCATCCAGAAGTATTAAAAAGTTTCAATGTTTGCATAGAGCGATAATAAATAAACAAAAATCGTTCTGTGGCATGAGAAACTAAAACATGTCACCAGTCACATCAATACTAAGATTAAAGGTTCAATCCGAGCAACGTTTCCTCTTATTTCATGGAAGAAACAAATCAAAAGTAAGTAAATCATAGTATTGTACTAGTTTTTCTGTCTGTAATCATTTAGGGAGTATCTCCATTCCCTATTTCAATTCCCAATCTCTTTCATTCTTTTGTAAAACATTATCGAATTGTCTGCTTGACATACTGAAATCGAGCAACATATACTCTAGCTTTGCTATTGGTGAAATGGTATCCAGGAGAATTATTTCGATAATTGGATCCGATCGGTTCCGGTCGGAATCCAATCAGACTCCATTCGGATTCCATACGTATTTTGTGTACTCAAAACGTGAGTACACTCTAGAATCGGTCAGTGAGTCCGGCCGGCCGGCCGTTAACACGATAACTCTTTACAAATACATTCGATTGAGCTGAAATTTGGTGCACAGAATTGTCTTATCAATATCTCGGTCGAGTTCAAAGATGAAAAGGATCCGGCAAGAAATGGCTGAGTTATCGAAAAAATTGTCATTATTGACCAAACAATCCCTGAGGGGGGGGGGGTACAGGGATTTTTTCAAAAAAGACGTTTTTGCTCTGAATTATTCACAAGATATATAAATCGACTCAGTTTTTAACGCTGATTCCGAATCTGATATTAGTTTTGAACCAAATCGTAGCTTTCTAACAAAACATCGCCTGAAAAAGGTCTGAAAACGCACAAAAACTGCATCCAGAAACCAAATACCTAGATGTGTCTCAGATGACCACTAGTTTTGGGGTTTCCCAAAAACGTTTACCAGGATACTTCTTCCGTGCACACATTCTAGAATGACTGATTTGTCTCATTTACTTTTTTAAGTACACATAACTCTCGAACTTAAGTTCGAGGTTTTCACATTTATTTATTAAAACGATCAGGAATGCATGAGGTTGTTGATAGTGACGGCTTGGAGATAATAATTAACGAAATAGAACTAAACGAAAGAAAGAAGAGAAAGAGAAGAAAAACATAATTGAATAAATCGAATAACAAGGTTAAACAACAAATAGTTAAATGAACATATAACTAAAATGAAGGAAAGAGAAAACAGGAAGAAACCAATTTTTACATACTAATAACAATACATATAGAGGACGTTATGTATTGTAATAACTTGTTATGCATCAATTCGATCGAAGTTTATCGGGCGTGATTGTGATACATGAACTTGATAAACGTTTTGATTTGATAAATCTTGGATTAAATAAGTTGGATACATTTCTTTGATAACCGTCATAGGATTAGAATAAATTGCAGATAATTTTGAACGATTAGTTGAAATTTGTTTTAATACTTGATCACCAATTGAGTAATGAATATCAGAACGATTATGATCAAAATATTTCTTGTAATTTTGTTGTTGTTTGATGCTCATGATTGCCTGTTGTTGATAAATCTTCAGTGTTTGTTTAAAATAATGGAAATAATCATTTGGTTTAGAAAATTCATAGTATCGTCTTGGTATATCAGGTGGTAATCTAGGATTTCGACCGAATTGTAATTGAATTGGTGGAAATTTCGTTGTCGCGTGTTGTCCTGTATTGTACGCAAATGTAATTGATTTTAAATGAATATCCCAATCATCAATTTGTTGATCAGTTAGTTTTGCTAATTGACGTTCAAATGTTGCATTAAACCTTTCAATAGCACCGTTTGTTTGTGGATGATATGGGGTTGCTATCATATGGTGACAACCTAATAAATGAGTAATTGCACTCATTAACTCATTGTTGAAATGAGAACCTTGATCGGAAAGAATGTGCAATGGTACCCCATACATACATATATAATGTTCATATAAAGCTTCAACTGTTGTTCGAGCTGTTTGATTAGCTAATGGAATAGCAACCACCCATTTGGTAAAATAATCGGTAATTGCTAAAACATATTTGTTTCCTTGAGGTGTTGTCGGAAAAGAGCCTGTATAATCAATACCAATTAACTGGAAAGGACCACTGGGTGCTTCAATAGGATGTAATAAACCAGGAGCTTTACGGCGTTCAATATTAAACATTTGACATTTTAAACACTTTTGGATATAAGTTTTGATAATAATTTTCATATTAGGCCACCAATATTTATCTTTTAGTTTCCAATAAGTTCGACGAAAACCAAAATGGCCTGCCCATGGGCTAGCATCCCATGAAAAAATAATCCTTATAATGAACGTGAAAGAACGCGTTTTCAAAAAAATTGAACGTATTTTATCGACTACAAACGCGTTCGAAAAACAAATTGACGCGTTCAGACGCGTTTCTCAAAATTCTGAACGCGTTCGAACGCATACTTGTTGGTAAGCAACGCGTTTTTATCATATTGAACACGTTAATAGTGAAGGCGTCTCTTATCGTACGAACGCTTTCAATTTATGTGCGTTTGAACTTGTTCGCGAGTAATTCGTTCTTATAGTTGGAAAATCCGTTTCTATGAAACGCTTGAGAACGTATACTGAAGAACTTGTTCGTCAACTTTCAGAACGCGTCTTTTTATTTAGTGAATAGTGTTCTTAACTTAATGGAACTTATCACTTGAAGTTTCTCAAAATGCATATAACGAAAATGCTATGCCAATTACGAAATATATGCTTCAGTATGAGAAAATTTCTTTCTGTTGCAATACACTGAAAGATAGTGTCTTGCTAGGCAAAGTGATCATCTATCTACAGTTTAGTAGTAAACGAATTTCCTGTTTTCTAAACTAATTTTTTTGCGAAACGAATTCGCTAATCTCATATCCATTTTTATTTCATAAAATTATAATTGCAGAGTTTTAAATCAAGTATTTATTTCATGAATTTCAACATATTTATTTAATAGAAATGTAAAACTAACACGTAGAACAAAAACATTAAATTAACTACTTTCAGTTAGATTTGAGAGTCGAATAGTAGTAATTTCATTAGCATTAACAAATGAAAGTACCTTTTCAATTACAGTTGTAGAAGTGTTCCCAGCTTGCATCATAAAGCAAAATTGTACCTAATTACTTAAAGCAAATGTCTCCCAAGAGAGTTGCAGTAGTTGTTTCATGAAACAGTTATGTGTTTTTAAAGAAAATGATTAGTTTAAATGTCAGTCCACAACCTACAGGAGTGAAGACACTGAGTAATACTAGTGATAAGGCCTAGAATGCTCTAGAATATTATATAATTTCACGAACCCTTCGATAAAAATAAATGAGTATAGTTAGTTTCTGATATTTTACACAATGAAGGCTTTTTGACTTTCATGAACAAAAAATTCAAAATGTGAGCTATTGTTCGTTGTGATTCATTGATCTGCTGCAACTCTCACTTAATTAACACAAAATAGATGAATAAATCAAGGGGCAACTTCCAGAAATAATCAATTTCACTACTTGTGGATAAATCGAGATATTTTACTGTGGTAAGACTCGCTACTGTAGATATAATAGATATGTTACATGACGAACAACAATTCAGAAACAATCAGAATTCTCTGAGGAGCAATTGTAAGCTCATGTTTTACTTCAAAAGAATTGTAAATTTTCCTGTATGGTAAAAAGGAATTTCAATCTCCGCTAATGAGAATTTAAAATATTATTCAATTCCGCTCTTCTTGAATCAAATATTTAGAACAATCTTATCCTTATCATGCTTATAATTCAGGGTTCATGAAAATAAGAATTTTAAATTTAGAAAAACATAATAGAAAAACAACAACCACAGAGTAAATAGTAGCAACGTAAACAAAAAGAAAAGCACATTTATACAAAAAAAAGAAAGATCCTTCTTGTAAAATGCAGAAATAAATATGGCAGATCACTATTCTGTTAATTAACTGACAACTTTGAAACGTCACTATAGTCTACAAGAAGCTATTTAATTTGCACATTGCATTGGCTAAATCAGACTAATACAAATGTGTATGTTTCACATTTTACCTACAAAAGTACTATCATGCAAGCTTCTTTTAGAAAATGTTGTTGTGTATGTACATTCTCTAATAGAACTTTCTTTCTTATATTTACAAAATAGTAATTGGAAAAATTTGAATCTATTTTCAATATTAAAAGAAATTGCAAAATTTATACTAGTGTCCGTCTCAAATATATATGGACAAAGGCAGCTTTTTTTGGAATCGGAATCGTATTGAAATCGGCTTTAATGTGTTTTAGAATCGTATCGGAATCGCTAAGATAGTGTTTCTAAGGATCGGAATCGCCCATCTCTAGTCTCAAATTTATTCATTAGATTTTTGTTTGCCATTGAAAGTGTCACTTACTATTGCTCATAATACAAATGAGAAGTGTCGGCCGGTTTTTATTTAATTTCTGTTAAATTTAGCTTTTGTAGATTTAAATTTATAATGAAGTTAACTGTTCAAATTTTATCAGAATGTTATACATTTATTCAAATGGAGCTTACAACGTAAATTCAATTTAAATCAATTTAATTGAAATAAAGTTCCATAAAAATGACAGTAGATGAATTTAAATCGCATAAGAAATAGTTAACCTCAATTAAATGAATTTGAATTGATTTTGAACTGTTTTAGATTGAATTTTTATTAATGTAAGTTCGATTGGGATACGTTTATAGAAAGTGAAAAATGTTGAAAAGTTAAATTTTAAAACAATTTAGAATTTTTTAAAATTAAGTTTTGGATTCATTAAATTTTTGTAAATATAAATTTATCCCGAAGTAGAAATTTCGTTGAAGTCAGATACACACAAATTTTGTTTCACATCAGACATATGTAAGTATAGTTCATTGGTATATTCACTGCTTCGCAACTACAAGTTCATCTGGTCGAATCTACTCTACGGTATTAAAAAACAAAACGAATTGGAACGCGTTCAGTAAGAACCAAAGTACCATGAGGAGGAATCAGTTGGCTGAGAACTTATATGAATAGCAAAGAAACGGGTTCAAGACCATCATAGAGTTGAAAATAAAATAAAGAATGATTTTTTTTCTTCTACAGAAGAACGCGTTCTTATCGCGAAAAACGTGTTCCTAATGAGCGTATTGTGAAAACGCTTCTAGCGCTCTTTTGAAACGCGATTTTCCACTCAAGAACGGTTCTTCTAACACAACGCTTTTCGGGTACGAGAACGCATTCTTTTTATTTGAAAGAACGCGTTTTTCATTACGAAAACGCGTCTGAAAAGGTCGAAAAAAGCGTCTTCATAACACAGTCTTTTGTATCGACAACGCGTTTTCATCCGTTCTTTTTTTGAACTTTTTTTTTCATGGGTAGTCTACCACCACGAGTAAAAATCGTTTTTGACGTGACGTATTGGGAAGAGGTCCCATTATATCAATACCAATAGTGTGCCATGGTTCTTTCACTATATGTGTTTGCATAGGATCAGCCATCGGTGCACTGTTGTATTTCAATTTTTGACAGGCTTGACACGAAGCCACGTAGTTATACACATCTTTGCGCATTGATTCCCAAAATACACGGGTGGTTAGACGAAATAACGTTTTTTGTTGACCACAATGACCGGCTGTTGGATTATCATGTGCCCAGGTCAATAGCTTTTGTTGCATGGACTTTGGAATTGCGAGAAGGTGCTTGTTACCTATTTCTCGCCGATTATAATGTCGGTTGGAGTTCTTCACCTTGTATAATATCCCAATAATCAATAAATATGGGTTAGGTTTGCCCCTGAAGATGGGAGTTGTGTTGTTTTGTAGTCGATCAATAATGTACTTTAATTTTGAATCTGTTGGTTGTTGCGCTCTGATTTCATCTAGAATATTTGTATTTTCCCACAAATTAATCGCTGTTTCTAGTGTCAGTAATTGCTGATCGGTATTGTTAATATCTGGTATAGGGTTTCGTGAGAGTGAATCAGCATTACCATTCTGTTTTGCTGGACGATACTGGATATGTTCAATTTGGTACGCTGAGAGCTTCATCACCCATCGTGCTAAACGTCCGGTAGCATCTTTTGCATTTCTCATCCATTCGAGGGCTTTGCAGTCCGATCGAATAAGTACTTTAATTCCTTCAATGTACACTCGAAAGTGTTTTGTTGCCCAGACGATCGCGAGTGCTTCTCGTTCTGTTGCTCCATATTTTCTTTCAGCAGTGGATAAGGTTCGACTAGCATAAGCAATGACGTATTTCTTGCCATTATATTCTTGGGTGAGTACTGCACCTAGTCCATACTCACATGCATCAACTTCTAGTATAAACGGCTGTTGGAAGTTAGGAGTGTTCATAATTGGTGCTGTAGTCAGTTTTTCTTTCAAAGTGTTGAACGCCATTGTACATTCCGGTGACCATTGCAGATGATGGTTCCCGTTACCCGCATGACGTAGTTGTTTGATAAGTGGTTCGGAAATTCTCGCGTAATTCTTAATAAATCGACGATAATAACCGGTAAGACCGAGAAAAGATTGCACATCCTTAATATTGTTCGGTCGTGGAAAATCGATAACTGATTGTACTAAGCCTGGGTCAGGTTTAACTCCATTTCGAGTGATAATATGGCCAAGATATTTCGTCTCTCGACGACAAAAACTACATTTCGATGATTTGAGAGTTAGGTTTGCCTTTTGTAAAGCCTCAAATACACTTTTAAGGTCTTTGAGATGTTGTTCAAACGAGGGTGAATATATAATTACGTCGTCGATATACACAAGGCAACATTGCCACTTGAGTCCCGCTAGCACTATATCCATAAGTCGTTGAAACGTTGCAGGCGCATTCGTCAAGCCATACGGCATCACGTTAAATTCAAATAATCCTCTATGCGTAATAAATGCCGTTTTCTCACGTGATTTATCATCCATTTCGACTTGCCAATAACCTGTACGTAGATCTAATGTCGAAATGAATTTCGCTTCGCGTAATGAATCAAGAGTTTCATCTATTCTTGGAATCGGGTATGCATCCCGGATGGTTATTGCATTTAACTTTCGATAATCTACACAAAAACGTAAAGTTTCATCTTTTTTCGGTGCGAGTACAACTGGTGACGCCCACAGACTATTCGAAGATCTAATTACGTGTTGCTGCAACATTTCGTCCACTTTTTCGTCAATAATGTGACGCCGAGCAGGTGCATTTCGATATGGTGGTAAGTTAATTGGTTGGGATCCGGGTAATAACTTTATTTCATGTTTTGCTTTTGCGGTTCGACCGGTTTTATCATTAAATACGTCAGGAAATGCCTGGATGGCTTTTGATAGTTGCTCTTTTTGATTATCATCTAAATGTGTTTCTGATAGATTTGGTTCCATTGATGTGTTTATCAGTGTTGATTTACTCCCGGAACATTTATTCTGATCAATTGTGTTCACTTGCATTTGATTCATACGTGTCATTATTGCTAACGGTTGTCCGACACGGACCATAATAGTTCTTCCCGTTGAATTAGCAGCTTCAATACTTAAATCTTTCCGTGGGACAATTATACCATTTGCCACGAACGGTGAATTTCGAAGGGATGTTATTTCATATTCGTCACCTTCTCCGTTTGAAAGGAAAAATCTTTTATTTGGTCGTACACGAACAGTAACAGTATGTTGAGGCGGTATTTTCAAACGATCTTCGGCTATAAGAATATATTCATTCTCGTTGCGATTTCCATGCTCATTGTACAATAGGTTTGATTTCTTAATGCGCGGTCGTTTAAATTATGCATTTTGTCGACGCCCATCTATTTGTAAATTATGTTTTCGAATAAGATCGTTTCCAATAATACACGGTCTTGATAGTTGAGGTACGACATAGACAGTATGAGTTCGAGTAGAATTTTCAATAGTAATTGGTAATGCGAGAACATATTGTATTTTTAATCGAGAGCTGTCCGCTAATTGTAGATATAAAGACGGTGGAGGGAATCGTGCCGCTTGACGCATGTGATTAGGTCGTTTTAAAAATAATCTTTTATTTATAAGTGTTAATGATGCTCCTGAATCGATAAGTAGACGAGTTGGTAATCCTGCGATTTTTCCGGGTACAGTGAGAGGGTCAGCATTTGGAAAATTAATTACATGAATTTGTGCATTTGTTCGGACGGGTTGTTTAATGAGAGAGCGTTGTTGCCACGTCCTCCCAACGCTCGGCATTCGTTTTTTGGATAAGTACTCAATGTTTCGAATTGATAATTGTTTGTATATCTATTCGGACAATTTCTCGTTCGGTGTCCATAAATTCCACAACTGTAACATTTATTTTCATTCATTAGCTGTGTAGTGTTATTGGTCGTATAAGCATGAGTATTGTTGTTTGGGTTTTGCGATGATTTGTAATTGTTATCACGGTTTGACATATCATTCTTAGCTCGTTGTAGTGGAAGAACCTTGTTCTCCGTGTACTGTTCTCCTAAGGGTATGTGTGAGGACTTGCGTTGATTAACAATATCTCCATTATGATTGTTGTTGTAGTACGATGTGTCTTTTTGAAATGATACTTGTTTCGGATGTGTGCTACGTTGTTGTTCTTTGTTTCGATAATATAAAATTTCTTCAACCTTTTGTGCTTCCATAATAATTTCGTCTAATGAAGCACCACGGGATATTCCGATCATATTGAGTAAATCGCTACGCATCTTACATAATAAGTGTCTAATTAGATCCACTTCTGTCTCTTTCGGTTTTTGTTCTGACCATATTGCTCGTAAACGAACCAGGAATTCATTGATTGTTTCCTTTTCCTTCTGTCTGCATTCGTGCCATTCTTGTTCTTGACGCGCACTTCGTATAGGTGAGTTCAATTGCGAGAGAAATACATCAACGAATTCAGTCCATGTTTGCGGTCGTCGATGAGATGTTCTCAATTGACAATACCACTCTAATGCGGTATCGCGTAAAAATTGTGAAATGCCATGGAGCAAAGTGGGTCGATCCCATCCGTGGACGGTTTCAGCGTATTCTTGTACACGAATCAAGAGTTGGTTCGGAAGTTCCGAGTGTTTCCCTGAAAATGTTGTTATGACTGTTGGTTATGGTATCACGATTGCATGAGCTAACGGCGTCGCGGCTACATTCGTATACACATGATTTGCACGGTGGCCGCTCACTTCGTCGCACGACACTTCGTCGCGTTCACTTCGTCGCGATCACTTCGTCCCACGATCACTTCGTCGCACGACTTTTCGTCGCGTTCTGTTCGTCGCAGAATATTTTCGTTCTGTTCGTCGCAGAAGAATTTTTTTCGTTCTGCTCATTCATCTCTCTTCAATAATATATTTCTATTTACCAATAGAAATAGAATGAAATAATTTAAAAATTCTAAAAGATGTGTACAGTGTCAATAGACTATGGACTATTCTGAGGCGTATGACTTTAATTGGAAAAACCGATCATTAAAAAATATTAATTAAATGGAATTTTGATAGAGCTAAAATGAACCAAGAATAAGTAGACCTGGCAGTCAGTTTATAAATTTCAACATAATCTAAACTGCTGACAACACCGATCCAATGTTCTTTATTATGGGAGCACGATAAACAAAAACATGTACTTCTGATGTTGATAATATATTTTATTTTTCAATCTACCTTCCTTGCACGCTACTCCTCAAATAAAAAGTCTCACATGGAAAAACTCCTTTCTGTAAAAGGAAAACACAGTGCTCCTCGATGAAACCTCCAAATACACTACAATTTTCAATAATGATATTTTCAACCTCACCAATGTGTATTCGTATTCATCGTGGTTGCACAATTAAGAACATTGGATCGGTGTTGTCAGCAGTTTAGATTATATTGAAATTTATAAACTGACTGCCAGGTCTACTTATTCTTGGTTCATTTTAGCTCTATCAAAATTCCATTTAATTAATATTTTTTAATGATCGGTTTTTCCAATTAAAGTCATACGAGAACGAAAATATTCTGCGACGAACAGAACGCGACGAAAAGTCGTGCGACGAAGTGATCGTGGGACGAAGTGATCGCGACGAAGTGAACGCGACGAAGTGTCGTGCGACGAAGTGTACTAGTACCGATTTGCACACTCACCAAGGTATTCTTCTTGGTACGTCGTATAAGAGGCTCTTGGTGTTGAGATCGACTGATCGACGGGACTAGGACCATGTTTTTCTACGTTCAATCGATCTGATACTTCTTCATTTCTTGGATTTTCTATTTTTTTCGAAATTTCTTTGAACTGCTTTTGAGTTTTCTCGAGAGTTATTTGCGTTCTAAGATAAGATTCACTGTTTTCGGCCTGTATTCGATCCATTCTGTTGGACATTTCTTCTCGAAGTCGTGCTAGTATCGGATGGTTGACATGAGTAACGACTGCGTTACTGTACGTGCGATTGATCCAATTGCTCTTCCTTCTTCAACACTTCCAATTGTTGTAAAACCCCCTTTAATAGCTGTTGATACTCTTCTAATTTTAACATTGATTCAGTATGTCGCTCTTCATTTTCCGTTTTTGTTTCGTTGATACGAACTGATAAATCTTCACATAAATTCGATAAAGATTTGAACATTTCTTTCATTTGGCCTTCTACGTGTGCCACTCGATCCGTAGTTCGTGAACAAGTTTCCATGACGTGATTTACAGCTTGTTGCACGGTAACTTTTTCACTTGACATTATTTTTCTCCAGTAATTTTTAACTGAATTAACAAGTAAATCGATCGGAATTGCCGTTGTTCAATTCTAATCCTGGTGTGATCGCCAATTGTAACGAATTTTATTTGAAGATATAGCTTATATCTTCTATTCGAGATGAGATGAAGGGTAACAGCTCGTAAAAGAGTGCGACGGTATAAGTAAGACCGTTGAATAGTACCCAAATAAGATAATTTATTAATAATTATTGTGAAACAAGCAATACAACAGTGCTCTGCTATAACAATTATACGTATATATCTTCTTTCTTGAAAAATTCCACACTATGCCTTGTATATACGCACACACTTAGAGAGATATATAGAAGCAGAGAGAGAGAGAAGAGTAGAGAGACTAGCTAAAAAGAAAAGAGAAGAAAGAGAAAGAGAAAGAGAGAGACGAGCTAGAGATAAAGAGAAGGAGAGAGACGAGCTAGAGATAAAGAGAAGGAGAGAGACGAGCTAGAGATAAAGAGAAGGAGAGAGACGAGCTAGAGATAAAGAGAAAGAGAGAGACGAGCTAGAGAGAAAGAGGAGGAAAAGAGGATACGGAAACTACTATGTACTCCTCATGAATATTACGGGATGTCATTCGGAATGACGTTCATCAGTTAATGTATGCTCAACTATACGCATAAAAATATGTTACTGATCTGTGTCATAGAGAAGGACGTTCATTGATTATGGTTAATTCGATTAAACTATTCTATCTACTTAATATGGTCCTTGACCGCATGTCATGGGAAAGAATGTTCATCATTTGTTACGCGCACAAGTATCCTGTCTTGCTAAGGGAATATGTTGATTACTCTAATATCATGCAAAAGGACGTCCATCGTTTAGTGCGACATGAATTTACCTTGTCATGTCAGGGTAACGTGCTCTTGGCACAGTCATCAAGTACAATGTATTGCACATCATCACACCATTCCTAAATAAAATCATTGCCTTTTATAAAAAAAAAATAAAAGAACGATCAAACCCGAAGAGAGAAATTAATTGTGAAGCAAGTATGTTTCCCTAGACTACATGCTCATGATGTTTTCCCTATGTAATATTTGAATAAATTCAATGAATTAAAAAGATTCAAGTTAGATACCGTGTTGCGTTTGTCCAACCATGAATAAACATCTTGATCGAGTAAGTTTTCCATGAATTCGCATTTGAAAGTCACGCTGTAACCATTGGTCAATTTTCCCTCGATGTTCTTCAGAAATTCTATGACAAACCGAGAATTGCAAGGATTAATTGTAAAAAAAATGTTTACTTAAATGATGCTCGATCATGTAGTGGTTGATCGTTAATTTCATTCTGCTTTTTAGCCTGTTGAAGTTCATAATCAAGGTTGCCTCTCATGTTTTGTCCCAATATAAAGAGACGTTCCATGAGAGTATCGAGCATCGGCCTGATAGGCCATAACATAAAAATTTTTAGCATACCATTTTTTTATATCGTTCGATTCTACGCGAAAA
>OENT01001379.1:0-46223 GCA_900239685.1 Rotaria macrura | reverse complement strand
GGTCTTTCAAAGATTCCCTTACTTCTCTCGAACAAAAGCCGACACAACATTTCTAAATTCATATTCTGAAAGAACACGAAATTCTGCTTCTTACCCATAGATTTCGACTCGTCTGAAATATTTTCGAGTGGACCAAAAATAAACAAACATTTTGTGCCAAAACTTTCCGACCACCCGTTATTTCATAAAAAAACATTGTATTTATATGAATATCTTTTTACCAAAAAAGATGATGCTTTTTTTTGGATTCATGAGAAACGTTGCGATGTAAAAAAACGAATTCATCGGCTCGAGACATATCACAGTCGAGATAATAGCGTAGTTCCGATAAAGTATCCGAAACAAGTTTTGAAAAGTTCTTTCAGTATACACTCATCGGTTAACGAGTTCTCTCAATAATATTTCGAATAGAAACTATTTTCTTACCGATGACATTGACAGAAATACAAGAGAATATTTTTGGTTGATTTCTATTTCCAAGAATAACATTTCCAAAACAGGGCCAACTTCTTTTAACATCGTCGTATATCGATGAGAGAAAAAGAACTGAGGCACTGTGTTCGACGCATTTCTCAGTATGGTAATCCGAAAAGAGACGCGAAGTGTTTCCGAAAGAAAAACTAAATATTTCATGTAGCTCTTATTGCATTTGTCTTTACAACGCCTAACGTTTCTCAAACAATCGTGGTAAGTATTTTAGTTCCTTCGAGAAAAAAAGCTTTTCAATACTTCGTCAAACAGAAATATATTCTGGATTAATTATCACGACTTCTAAAATGTAAAAAGAAACCTTGAAACGAATTCTATTGTATAATGCTTGTCGAAAATTGTTTTTTCTAGTAGTCAAATAATATGATTATCATATTTTGTTTGTATTTTTCTTAGGACGATGGTGATTCGAAAGCTAAACATATTCCAAAAACGTCATCTTCAGTTCCAAGTGACAGTTCGTCAAAGTCGATAAATGATCCCTTAAAATCTGGTTCGAATCCTTCGTCTCCACCAGAATCAGTTTTTGTTCGTCTTACACCAAACCGGCAGCGGTACTCATTTCGTGATGAATTATAAAGCAGCAGAGACGCTTTGATCTTAATTGAATCTCGACGTTCCGTTTCTTTTCTGTTATAAAATCTTTCTTCAAATAACCAACAAACCACACATTCTTTTTCTTTCTGCAAATATTTATTCGACAAAAAAAACAGGAATAATAAAGAAATTTCTTGCTGGTGTTTTAGTTAATTAAAATGATAATTAAAGTATTTTTTTAGATTTTAAGAGTAAACTGAAAGAAAAAAATCAAATGAAACGGCATAGGCAAATAGCGTTACTTGGATTTCCGGGTGTCGGAAAATCTTCACTTGCTCATCATTTTGTTTATAAACAGTTCTATAACGAATATGATCCAAATATAAAAACAAGTAACAACTGATGAATACTTATCGTTTAAAGTAATTCTAAAAGCAAAGCTTTTGTGTTTCTTTTTCGCCTTTCTAGATCTTCACTATGAATGTGTTATCGGAAGTGAGGAATATGATTTAGTTATCGTTGATAATGCTGGATCGGATCAATATACATTAAATCATAGTGATTTCGATACAAGTGATGCTTACGTTCTTATTTACGCTATTGACGATCGACAAAGGTTATTCGAAAACCTTTAATGTTATGAAGTCAGTTTCAATTCTTTTTGAATTTTAGTTTTGAAATGATATCAAAAATTCGAGATAAAATAATTTCAACAAGTCCTACAACTCGGTACGAGTCCTTTTTGTTTAAAGATAAGAAAATTAGAAACAAGAAAATCTATATTTACTAGGATACCATTTGTTCTCGTCGGTAACAAAATTGATCGAAAAGATGAAAGGTATGTCAAGATTGCTAAAAATGTTTTTTTTTCCGAATCTTAGTCCGGTCATAAACTAAACTTTTACCCTTGATTACCATGTCAAAATTAGTAATGACGCACCGGCTTAGAAATTTTGTTCGTATTCGACGAGCTAGAAATTTTCTAAAACGTTGATTGTTTTCATAGTTAGAGGAAAGGTTCATTTTCAATCAGGACAGTTTTAGATGTGATCACCGATGATTATGGTGAATAAGTTAATTTGATTTTCGTATTTCTGCGAATATTCGATGTCATGAGTGCTTAATCACTCGTATCACAAATACTGACTGAAGGTTACTTATGCTTTACTGTAGAATCGTAACGATGAGCAGGGCTATTCTCTAATCGTTGAACGATGTTCATAGTCCGTTGAACCTAAAACATTTTGCTGAGTAAGTTCAAAGAAAAAGATTACGTTAATTAATCTTATATGAATTCATGAACTTCATTATAATGCCACAATTTTTCTTAAAGCTATCGAAATTCATGTATTATCAGTTCTAAAGATAGACTTCTGTTCGACGAATCGAGTGAAAGCTCACATAGTTAAACAAACTAATGTGAAAATATTACACGTCAATAGGGTATCCGTGAATCAAGACGTTCGATAGTGCATGAAATTTCATCTTTTAGGTTTTTATTCCATAGTAGGATCATCCTTTTCAGTCGAAAGCTGATGCTGTGCACACTTGAGAGCCATAAATACACTAGCTTTTAGAACATATTTGAAACTGTTCGACCGATGTGCTTCCAAGATACTATATTGAAAGCAAGAATTGGAACTTTTTCAACCGATCCTGGATATTTTTCACACTTCATATCTTTGATAGACACTTTCTGAAACGCGACAAATGTGCTTTTTACAAACACTACACTAATCTCTAACATCTGAATTGCTCAAGTAATCCTGTAAGGATCTATCATGTTTTACTCAGGACTCTATCTCCGATACTAGTGATTCGTGTGTAAAAAGTATTTCTATGTTAGGCCGGATCGCTCAGAACTGTTTCCAAGATCCGAGCAAGATCTTTTTCCTTTTTTAAGGGCAAATTGTGATCGTATGTAGGATTCTAAGATGGATAGTAGGTAGTAGATGCCCCAAATTTCATCGTGTTCTAACAAGAATCCGTAGCGAATCTTGATATTTCAATTGACTGTGGAAAAAAGTGCTTAAACTAGAAGAGAACTATAAAAGGAATCTATTACCAAAAGGCGAATCCGAGTCTAAAGAAGATGAATATACTGCCAACTATTCGTATTTATTGTGCTGGTAGATTTAATAATCTGCTGATAGGACGTGTCTTTTAGGATTCCACTTGTCTTGAGGTCGCGCGCTCGATCTTAAATATAGTTGAAAGTTGTAAGCGAAAAAACAATCAATCCTTGAAGCATCTGAACTGGAGCAAACTCTTTCCTTGAGAGTAATCCTATGAAGGCGTTCGCATATGCAAAGCAACGGGTCGAAATAGAAAAATACAACTTTGCAATGAAAGAAGAATTTTCAAAACCAAGGAAATGAGTCTCATATTAGATTCGATCAGCCTACGAGCTCAATAATCGAGTCAACATGTTATTACTATATAATAAATTGAGTACTAACGTGCACTCCATGGGAATAGTACAAGTTAGTTAAAGCTCTTTGTTGGATTCCAGAGAAATTCGGCAGAAACATCTGATCGAATCCAAAAGAATTCGACTGTCAGAATGATTCTCCTGAGAGAAGAAAATTTTCTATAAAACTCCGATGCCTCAATCTATGACGTATATGAACACGTTATATTTTAAATTTCAAAACTTTGACTATGTAGGCTATCATTTGACTCGGAAAAGGCAAATCCTCTTAACTGATAGCAAACTAGAGCTCTCTATGATAATCAAGATCATACAACAATGTAAGACTTCAATAGAATATATTTTCTCTTTGTAGTCTCTGATTGACTCGTCATACAATTTTGTGAAATCGGCAAAATCTTCATCATTCAGACATATGAATATCATATCGTTTCAATAATACGTTCTTAGATGTTAGTACTTTTCATATTATCTTCACAGCTATCATTAGAATCAAAAGAAAACTTTTCATCGAGAACTTTTTGGATAAGAATCAGTCAGCGTCGTGTTCGAAACCACTGGCATTCAGGCTCAAATGACAGTCATTTTTGCACACAATGGTCAATGATTGATCATGTAAAGGATTTTTCTGATTGATTGATACTCCCAACATTTACTCTAAAATTATCGGCGACAGTATAAAATAAATAACTGAAATGGGGTAGCTATTTTCAACTTAGAGATTACATCAATTGATAACAAGGAGAGCTTCCAGTCATTTTCTCATTCTACGAAAATAATATTTCCGTCTAAAGGAAACCGCTTTGTTAAAAATAAATAAAATTCTACATCATTTGATTGCATAGATGTATCACTTTATATACTTGGGGCTGTAACCAAAGTAGACTATCGCTAGCATCTCTTCTTGAACTATAGATGTGAGTTCGCTCCAGACGGTGGAGATGGTAAACTCAAAATAATTATTGGCGTGGAAAATCATTTTCATCTACAGGTCTGAACTTTTCATGAAGAGAAAAGATTTTGTAATTCGTTCTTCTCATACAGTAGAGTGAATATCCCTAAAAACAACACTACAAGGAAATCCAAGTGAAAAACGGCTCTTGTGAGAAAAACGTGTTTTTCACGTTTTCCGGTTGAAAAAACGGGAGAGGTTCCACTTACCCTATGGACCAGTATGCTGAGTTGTAGCATAATTCAGAGGTTTAATAAGAAATTTATGCTGCTCAAGTGAGATACTTAGACTAAAACATAGACGTCTGCAGTTGTTTTTAAAAAATATCTCTAGTTACGAGAAATTCATGTAAAACAAAGAATGAACTCATTTTCATTTAATACTTGAGAAAACCTCAATTTTTTGTGTCTGGAGTACTTCCAGGTATTGGACAAAAAATGTTTTATTTTTATGCTTCATTTTTGGTACTCGAAGATCAGTAGAATAGAACGTGTCAACTATACGAGTGTAGCATTTTCTTTTCAAAATCCTCTGCATATTATCGACCCTCTAGGGCATTTCTAAAAGACTGCGTGTGACGTCTTTTACTACAAGAAATAACTAATAACCTTGTACGAGTCATTGAAATAGCATTCATTCGACGTAGAATCTGTTCGTCTAGAAGGATATGGATGATGGTTTCATTTATAGAAAGTGTTTTGAAGGAGCGAAGATCGAATACCACCTCGATTTGTTTTATGGTCATGAAATGTACGTTTTTTGAGTCTCAGAAGAACAACATTTTCGCTAGTCAACAGATGAAGGCTTTCAAGCCTAGTAACTAATCCCATGATTTCTATCTATTGTGACTCTCGTAACCGATCCTGCATCTCTATTCAAATGCACTTAGCTACAGTAGACACATGTTTAAAGCCATTCTCTAACTCATACAAAACATGCGTTGTATTGTTTCAATATAAAAATGTCATTTAGTTATATTTCAGATTTCAGAGCTTCGTCAATTGAATAGCATAGATTTTATTTTCCTAGGGCTCAAAAAACGTACGTTTCATGACCATAAAACAAATCGAGGCGGTATTCGATCTTCGCTCCTTCAAAACACTTTCTATAAATGAAACCATCATCCATATCCTTCTAGACGAACAGATTCTACGTCGAATGAATGCTATTTCAATGACTCGTACAAGGTTATTAGTTATTTCTTGTAGTAAAAGACGTCACACGCAGTCTTTTAGAAATGCCCTAGAGGGTCGATAATATGCAGAGGATTTTGAAAAGAAAATGCTACACTCGTATAGTTGACACGTTCTATTCTACTGATCTTCGAGTACCAAAAATGAAGCATAAAAATAAAACATTTTTTGTCCAATACCTGGAAGTACTCCAGACACAAAAAATTGAGGTTTTCTCAAGTATCTCGTAACAAGAGTCATATTTTAAGAACAACTGCAGACGTCTATATTTTAGTCTAAGTATTTCACTTGAGCAGCATAAATTTCTTATTAAACCTCTGAGCTTCCCGTTTTTTCGAACAAAAAGCGTGAAAAAAGATTTTTACTGCAAGAGCCGTTTTTCACTTGAATTTTCTCTTATTGTTGTTTTCAGAGACATGGGTCCTATATAACGATTGATGTAATTCATGTTTTTCGACTACTGACTACTGTGTTCCTATTTGACGGAGAAAGACAATGATCATAACGTTGGCGAGAGTAAAATCCGGTGATTATGCAAACATAAAAATATTGGTAATAGAATGTGAAAATGTTTGTGTAAGAAGTCGCAAAATAGAAATGAAGAAGTTATTGGCGTTACTACGAACATGTCTTCTAATTGAAAACATTTAGTTGCAAAGTATCCTCTACCAATGGATGAATATACCCCAGTAGAGACCCTTCGTCATCATCGAGTAACTGAATCTGTGTTGATTCGTATCTAGTTCTGATGTGAACATTGACGTTATCTCAACTTTTATATCTCTTGAAAAATATCTATTGATTTTGATAATGGTCTCTGTGAAGTATCAGATTATTTGATGTGATGAAAATAGAATAGCTTTCATGTTTCATTGTGTCCGTCATAGTATTTTTGTTTGTTCGTGCAATATATTTCATAAAATGATCTGAGAAAATCTCACTGCTTTAATTTCAGACCCGTGTTGTGAATACTTGATCATTTTTTGTGATAGACTGCGGTAATCGTTTTTCCTGAGGTATTTTGCACTGGTATGGAAACCAGTAATCGGTCTGGTAAAATCGAGGTTAACCGCAGGTTTTCTTGCAGCTTTGATTACATGGGGAACAAGATTAAATATCAAACTACTTGTTGACACTCGTATTTGAAAAACAATTTATAAATGCCGAATACTAGAATAGAAACTAATACGATTATGGACAATTCTTTCCATTAACAGAAATGAAGAGAGACAGAATAGACAGTAAGAGCTCCTAAAAATAGACTGTTACATCGACTGTATAATAAAAGCATGTCGAGATGATCTGATCTGCATTGAAATTTACAAGAAGGACGGCGGGTTAGTTAGTTAATGTTTATTCATTAACGTAGAATAGAAGATAGGTGAGGACGAAGAGCAGAAAAGAATGTTCAAGAAATGCATGCCGATAGGAATTCAACGATTAATTTCTACTTTCTTGAAATAACAGCGTGCGAATTAAGTTTTGCTTTTTTACTGAGAAATTCAATTGATTTTCTAATTAAAAGAAAATCAAGCTTGTTCTAAAAGCTGAAGTTCGAGCAAAGATTTGGAAGATGTTTCATACTGTCATAGCCTTTTCATAGTTGACTTAGGAGAGAATAGAATTTGCTTTTAATTTAAAGTTTAAGCTGAAATGATTCTAGATCAATGCGAAATTATAAAATCAGAACGAGTAGGGCTATCCACATAAATCTGAAAACTGGAGTTAATTTGTACTCAATTCTATTCCCATAGTATGTATTCTGAAGGTTAGTAAAGGTTTTGTTGAGAAGAACCACGTTCATTTGACACTATGTCGAGTAGCTTGTATCAATCGCATTGGATCTGAGGGCATTGATTTGAATTTTAACAAAAATATACTGTGATGTGCGATAAATAGTAATAAAGAAATTTTGTGAATGTGGAGAATGTTTTGTCGTTCAATAAGTGAGACCAGGCAAAAGACAAAAGTATACTGAAAATTCAAGAACTAGAATTCAGCTGGCTCAGAATTTTGAAACTCAAACTCAATGAAACTGAACTTTCTATATTTGCAATTGAAACATTGTTAACCCTTTCTACAATAGAAGACTCCACATATAACAACTAAAAAAATGATTAAAATATATTCTAGAGTTGTTTCGACTGAAGAAGGTCGATTGTTAGCCCGCTCATGGAATGTTCATTTTATTGAAGCATCAGCAATGAATTTAGAGGTAAAATTAAAATTAGATTCATAGATAAATGCATCTCATTGATTTCAAAATGAATTTCTACCAGGCTGTGAAAAAATTGTTTGAAAAAAGTATTAACGCAATGAATTGTATTGATCCAATTGAAGATCCAAATGAACGTAATATAATAGAAAAGCAAACAAATGAAATAAATTCATCATCCTCATCTCGGAGTGGTTTCACTAGAAAACAAAATGGAAATTCATCATTGAAAGACCAATCATCGAAAGCAATATGCATTATTTCCTGAGATTTACCGCTTTTCCACTTTTGTTTTTTGTTCTTTTTAATTGTAAATACATTTGTTTTCTTTGTACATCAACTTTCAATTATACATCAGAGAGTTTTTGTTTGTTTGTTGTTGTTGTATGAAAATAATTTTCCGAAGAAAGAAAAGATTCATTCATTATCTTGGCTTTTTTCGAGATTCATCATGAATTCAATGCTAGCAAATATTTTCGATACAGCAATTGGATGCACGAAGGCTCGAACAAGATTACCGTTGGAATAATGAAGATGAATTGCCAAGCCTACTGATGTCGGTTTTGCAACATCTAATACTAATCAGCGGAGGAACAGTTATCGGTTGGAGTAGCTATCATCACCGTTGGAACCCTATCGAAGATTAACACTGTTCAAAATCAAGATGAATCGATGGAAATAATTCTATTCCATCCTAATAATCTGTATGAAAAGTCAAATGTTCAGATCTTTTTCTGCAGATAGCTTCTTGATGCTAAAATCTCTAGAAGTCTGTATTAACTAATATGAATGCTTTAACATAATTTAAATTATCTTTAAATCAAATTAAAGGCTTGACCTCGTAGTGATTCTACTTTCGATATTTTTCTATTTTCGACTGAAAGTCTTTCCATCTCATCATTTATCAGTATACGAATCGTATGAAGACGCGTTCTTTTTGTTGTATGCGATTTTGGTTTGTGAGTAATATCGAAATAGCTACTTTCTTAATAATTTCCATAAAACCATAGATCAGACATCAATCATTAGTAAGTTCAGACTTCGCATATTACTCTGCATTTGAACATGTATTACTACTTAAAATCTAATATTCATTCACAAGCAATAGGATTATTTCATATTATATGGCTCTCTTCAGTTAGAATACAATATTTTTACAACTGAGTGCAATCATCGAACATGGTCCATTTGCGTAACATCAAATAGAAGAGTACATCGCATTGCACCATGCATGAGTATTGCTTTTAGAGAGAAAATCGCTGTATTTTGGTTGAATACTCCTCTAATGTATACTGGATTAAATGACTTAGGCTATAGCGTTGTCATTATCTCTAGAAGCATTGCTTCAAAATCTTGATTCAAGCAGCAATTTTATGAAAATAATAACAAGAATTCACTTGAGAATCTTCTAAAATAGTTAAATCCACTTAGATGTCGATTCTGGCTATCAAGTCAAATTTATGTTACAAATATGCAATATTAAGTTCGATGTTGATGCTTAGTTGAAAGAATTTCAACTTCGTCTCTTTCATAAGTGAGCATGATGTAGATCATCGACAATCAGATACTGGATACTGGTTAAATATTCCCTCTAAAAGTACTTTAAAGTTATTATGTTAAGCGAGCAGTATCACTCTTTTGTACAAAATCAGTTCATGTATGTTCAAGATCTCGTTCGAAATCTTAGTGAAACATCAAATAATCTTTGTGTAACTAAACTTTTAACATCTATTAAAATTTCTCTACCATGTGTTTTGACGATGAACTTTCTTACAAGATACTTCACTAGGGTTTTAGCATTGACATGAGTGCGACTATGAATGTAGGACACACTCATCACGCCACGTCATCAACGACTGTAGCTCGATAGTTCATCTTTAGATGAGAAGCCCGATAAAATAGAAAACTTCGAATTATTTTTCAGCGACGGTAACAATGCATGTTAACAGTGTAAGTGATTCATCCTAGTCAATGACCTCTCAACTTAATTCATGCTTTCTCATGTAAGTTACGTTTATGATTTCCATCTCCTAAGTTTCCGTTTTCCGCTACGCATCATGCAATAAATCTACGAAGTAATATGAAAAATAAAAGAGCATTAGATTAACTTTTGTGATGATAAACACAAGAATTAAGAGTGATAACCCTGATCTAGAGCAGAAAATTCACATTGTCTACAGACCTCAATAGTTACCGATAGAGGTGTAAGCCGTAAGGCTCAGCTGCCGCCGCCATGAAATTCTAGATAATTTAAAGTCCTGTCCAGCAGCCGCTGTATTAGACAGCCAAGTTCAGCCGCTCCCGTCGCCACAAGAATAATTTTCGATATTAGAAATCGCCGCCGCTGATATTTTTACGAATGTGATCAAAAATTTTCCCTTTCCCCTCATCTCAAATTTCGAATAAGTCATGCAATGTTTTCACAAAAGAGAGGAAAAGCAGAAGATATTCTGTGTTTCCAGTAGAAAAAAGCAAACACCTTTACACGAACCTAAAGCTATTTTAGTCATTGATATTCGTATAGTATTGATCTATAGTATCGCTTGTTTACTTGTATATTCAATTGTATAGGCTAGCATTTGTCTATTATTAATATTCGTATTATTTTCAGACTATATTATTATATTTTTTTTGCTTTTATACTTTATTCTAGTCTTATGTTTTGACATGTGCATAGTTTGTGATACTCGTTTGTCTTGATACTCTTTATGTATTTTTTCATTGTATCATAACAAAAAATATAGTTTTTTCATAAATTCTATTTTAAAATGGCAGTAAACACGGATTGAAATAAATAGAAATAGCTCAACAAAAAATTTATCAAAATGAAACTCAGCCGCCGCCGCCGCCGCCGCCGCCGCCGCCGCCGTGTAACGACTTATAAATATTAGCATGCGCCGCTGACATGAAAAATAAATTTCAAGTTATATAGCCGCCGCCGAGGAATGGCTTACTAATTTAGATTGCCGGCCGCTGAGAACCGTAAAAAATTCAAACTTTGTATGAGCCGCCGTCGTTCTAACCTTCGGCTTACACGTCTAGTTACTGATCGTTAATCGAATCTTGGGGAAATTGTCTAATTCGAGAATGATTTGTTTTAAACGAATGCAAGAGAACTAACTACACAAATCGGTTCGTTTATTTGAAGAAATGATCGATTACAACAGTTCTTCAGCGTTTGAAGAAAATATTTCTATTATTCAACACAGAAGTATTTAAGTAGCGATCACTTTTTCAAAGCTAGAATTGTAATTGTTTTTCTTCACAATTCAGAATCGAGGACAAAACTGTCAATAGATTTCCCTTTTCATCGTACAAGTATACTTTTTCATTTTTGCACTTTTCCTTCGCAAGATATGTATTTCATCATCTCTAGAAAAAACAGAAGTCAAATCTTGATCGAATTCATGTTTTCAGTATACAACGTCAAAGCAAATATTTCATAGGAGAACCTTCAAATTTGTTTGATTATTTACAATTCGACAATCACTCAAGATTACAAAGCTATGTTTAACCGCTGAAAAACTAGCCCAGTTTGGCAAGCATGAGCATCGTCAATGAGCTTCTAGTCTAAATGTTTCCATTCAATAGATAAAGTAGAGATGATCATCGCCGAGTTCAACTACAAACTTCTGTTAGTCGAAAAATTGTTAGATTCAAAATCCAGAATAGGACTTAAGTTTCAGCCTCTCGATCTACTCTGAAAACAATCTTAGGACAATAATTAAAGTCGTAATACTTCTTTGTGCTTTTCAAGTGAGATAGAAGACTTCTATTGAAAACGAATAAGCATTGTTTCGTGTGGTAAGATCTATCAACTACTGAATTTTGAGAGCAGATCTATTTTCATAAATCGTCGCAGTCAATATTAGATAGAAAATCATCCATAATGTGTCACTTCTGTATTAAATCTCATATCTCGACACAGGTTAATTTTAGTTAAGCTATTATGTATGTAAAAGAGGTTCTGAAAAACATTTTAATGGAAGCAGCCTTCTTTCAAGCTTTTGAAATTGTCTTGCTATAGATTTTAGAGTTCCACGAAATCGCGCATCTTTGACTATGAACTTGTTACTGATGTATCATCAGTCACAAGATGGGTGAACTGCTACACACAAAGGCTTTGAAATGATTGTCTGCAATAAATCAGATGTCATTAATCCTATGAATTGTGAATAATTCTAAGAGAAGAACTATCATGCTAAGATTTGGATTCAGAAATATATATATACATAGTAGAACTAATCCCAAGAAGTGAATTTTAATGAAATGAATTATTTTCATTGATTGATTACGACAAAAGCTTTTCTTTTTGCTTTTACATGTGTATCGATAAGAAGTCAATTGCTCGATTATTTCTCGATACTAGCAAACGAGAAGGAAAATGTGCAACGCTTGCCGTTTGTTGAATTTTCTCAATATGTTCATCTACGTTACTTCATTTATTCTTCAAAAACAAGGATTTATATATATGTGATTCAATGTCACGAGATGAGAGAGAGAGAGAGGACAAAAGAGAAAGTTGAACGACAACAAAGAAGGGAAACGAACAAGATGTTTGTTATTCTAACCTTCGGACAATTTTATTTCATTATTCGAAAGCCATGGTCATGATCTAAGCTCGTTGAAAACATATTCTTGTCGACGAAGAATCCTCTGATCGTAATCTTATCGAGATGAATAAGTGAACTGAACGAAACGATTAAGATGCTGTAAGAGTAGTGAAAGAAGAATTCATATTGTGTCATTCGTCGAAAGTGCGAGAGCGAATGAAACTCTTGGTTTTGTATAAATCGACAGTGTTGAAATGAGGCTGACTACTCGTTCCCAGATACAATTGTTTTTATTCATCTACTTTCCTTCTCTTTGGTTACCAATTGTTACGCTGCTTTTGTTTTTCCATTCTTTTCACCATGATCAGTGATTATTGAAAATAAGCGCTTTTCACCAAAAAAAATCGGGAAAAAATACTCTGTGCATTTGTTGTTTCTAGTGTGATCGATAATACGAGCTATAATGGGTTGTGGAGACTCGAAAACTACTCCTGATATTATGGGAATAAACGAATACAATTTTCAACAAACGATTCGGAGAGTTCAAAAGACTTGGCCGAGTATCAAACGAATCGATAATTTGGGTCCAAAGACGTTTGCGCAGTAAGTCGTTAAGTATATTCGATCAGTTTTTAGAAAATAGATCTACAACGAAACTACGTATATTGATCCACTTGTTTATTGAAATCAAACATTTTACACTGTCATATTGTTTAGTCTTCTGCATACGTATCCTATATTGAAACGAATGAATCATGTCTCACAAAGTCTAAAGACTCCGGCCGATCTGCTTCGCGCGAGTGAAGTGAGGGAGTTAGGCAATATGCTTCTTGCAATCTATGCCGATATTATCAAGAATGCACGCGTCAATTTGGACGAACGACTACGAAGCAAGGCGACGGTTCTCAACAGGCAAGGTATTAAGCCACGTATTGTCGAAGTAACTCAATCTTGATATTCTTCTTCAATCAATCATAATTATTTTCTCGTAGCATTTTGGTGAAAGTCTCTATCACATAGCCACACATCAAATTAATGTCAAGTTAACATTCAAAGAAAAACAAGCGTGGGAAACTTTCACGAACTACGTTTCGGCTCAGATCATCGCTGAAATGCCGATGGACAACAATAATGACACTTGATTTCGTTCGTGTTCGCTTTCAGCACAACAATGATTCAATATATGCATTACATCTTGTTTCCTACACTGATCACATTTCAAACAAAAGAAAAAGACTAATAAATTACTTTTGTCATTCACTGTCTTTTGCTCAATTTTCAAAGTTATCTGATTAGGACAAAAGAAAACAAACACAGCAACCATCACGTTTCATGGCCTTTGAAAATGTATTAGTAGAAAAGATAATTATCCAGCGGCACGTTAAAGCCTAAACTCTTTTTCTTTTGGTTATTGGCACATACGTTGTGTAGTCAAAGACAAATTAGACTAGGAGAAATCAATTGATTTATTCTCTATTTGAAGATCGAAACGACGAATTCATCGTATCTCAGCATGTTTCGTATACTTGACTGCATAAACACAAATCTGCGACCTTCTTCATTGATTTTCAATTCGTTTAGATCTTCAACCACGTAGAAATATTTGATGGCAGTCATTTTATTTTACCTAGTGACGAATAGAAAAACGTTTACAATGATTACTCTCTAGACATTGTCAAATATTTCACCGAGACAAGCCATAGAGTTTGTGGGTTTTTCTTGTAAGACGAATCGAAAAGCTGACTTCAACAAGACAGATGAACAGATTCTTTTCAACTGAAGACAATGACTTGAGAGAGAAGATCACAATAAAAGATCTAGGACATACTTTACATTGCCAAGTTCTCCTTACACATCACATGATTCTTCGACTAACTTAATTTCGATTGAAAATTCACATTACTTCAAAGGATGACATCACCGTTGCAGTCAGCGGTGTTAATATTACGGTTTCCGTTCATTTTCAGCTCTCGTTCTGCCTCTCTCTCTCTCTGAATCAATTGTCACAGATCCAAAGGACGTTTTTATCCGAATACGTCTTTCTTTCGTTCATTCCATGGCTGAGAACAAGGAATATATCCTTTCCTTTTTCTTCAACATGTTGCTCTTGACACGAAACTCTTATTTTCACAGACTTCTCTCTTGTTTATCTATCTCTTGTTGCACGTCCAACTTGCAAACCGTTCACCATTGCTTAATAGAACCATCCATTCCCTATATATCACAGTTCGATATCAATGCAGAATCATTGGTAAACCAGAAGCAAATCGATAGATTTCTTATCGGAATGATTCTCGACACGATGCAGCGTTCATCGTATCAACCGATATCAAAGTTCGTCGATTGACAATGACCGATGTCGGTAAAAATCTTTGCCAAATAACCTTAAAAAGAGAGATTCCGAGAACCATCGAGAGTACTTTTGACGATGCATTACTTTTCTTTGACGATTGAATCTTTTTGTTCGTACAGTTATTCGAATTCGATCGAAGTTCGTCTAGTTTCTATTTTCGAAAGATGATGAAGAGTTGCACGAGTAAAACGAATTTAAAGATAAATAAATGAAATGATTGTTTATTTATTTGCAAGAAAAAGAAAAAACAACATCTTCTTTTAAGTTTTCTTCTGCCGTCGGTGGGAAAGAGGAAATTGAATGATTCATTACAAAACAAATCTTTAACTTAATTCGAACGAAGAAGTTTCCAAATATTAACTTGTACATTCAAACATGTACACTCGTGCGGCGACCTTTGTAATTGAGTATCAGCACAGAGCGTGGTCCCATTTCACCTGCTGGGCAATCGACACCTAAATTAGGAAAAATATGCGTTTAGTCCAACATAGAATATTTGTGCTTTGTTAAATTAAATTACAATTGATGCTTTCAATAGTTAGAGACCAAGATTTCTTTCGAAAATCCAAAGCAAACTAAACGGATAGATGTTATTTTAGATTCCACTCTCTGAAAAGAAAGGAGCGGCATTACGACTTACTGAATGTCCCAGTGCATAATTAAATTTACCATCATAAATACGTAAGAATTCTAAACCTAATTGGTTCATCGTCGGTAAGTCAGTCCGCTTTAAAATATCCAGAACTTTTTCAAAGAATGTTTTCCTGAGATAAAATAAAGAAATAAGAAAATGTTTTTCGAAAAACAACTATTTACTTTCGTTCGACTTTTAAGACAATCGATTCAATGACACGTCGTTGACGGATAGGGGCTGTGGGTGGTGGAACGAATCTTGTTGTTCGAAATGTGCATGAGAATAATGATAATCGTCAAATTCAATGAAAAACGAGTAACTTACGAAGCATATCGAACACTACTTTGTGAAAATGCACTATTTTGACGACTGCGACGCGGTGCAATCGGTGGTGGAACTAAACCGTTAAATTTCGAACGGGAAATATTTATTAGTGAATGAAGACCATAATCAACATAATCTTTTTCTAAGTCATTCCTAGATTTTTGTGATTCATCGTCTTCGTGAATTATTGATGATTCGCTTGTTTCGATTAACGACAATTCAATCAAATCATTATTGATGTATTTCACTGGAGTTTCATCGTTGAAAATCGATGCTGATGACAATAATTTTGTTTCATAGTCTTGTTTAGCTCTGATTTTGTCGATTTCTAAAGAAATATGATGCGAATTTTATTCGGTCACAGGCAAAAGTTTTTCTCAGAGATCTTTGAACAGAGAATGGCAGATACACGAGTCTATTGAGATGTTCAAGACATGTGTCAGCTTTTCTATGGACGTAGTCATAAATGACGCCTCACAACAAGAGAGAAGAGAGCTTATGAAAAACCCGAACAACAGAAGACGTAGAATTTGGACGACAGGAACAGAGTACTTTGAGTTTTCTTTTTTGTCTTCAAACTTTCGCTAAACATGCCTTTGTATTAAGTACGAAGCCATCGAAGTGCGTTTCGTCGCTTTTATCAGGTAACTAAGGTCATCCTCACTACTGTTATTGATCGAATGCATAGTGAATTGATTTATTTCAGTTATAAACGCTCTCCTCAAATAGACGATCGTATGTTTTCCAAAATCTATTCTCAGAAATTCAGTAAATTTCGTAAAATTTTAAGAAATCTGATTCTTTGATAAGACATCAAGGTTTTTTCAATTCGAATTACTTTTCCCTAATAGAATCACTCGTTTTGAATGTACTCGACTGATAAAAGTGTCGGTTTACATCACAGAAAACGTTTTCCGATATTCTTGGCTTTTGAGGTTAATGTTATGAAAAAGTAAAACCACAGTTGAGGGTCATCTGTTCGAAAGTGACGTGAACTTCTTTCATACAAGACGGCGGGTTTAAATTCTGACGACGGAGTTATCTGTACGCCAATAAAGTTACTATCGATTGTCATGATTTTGACTGAGTCAGAATTATGAAAACACAACGATGATTAATCCTCGAAAGTCTGAACACTCTTCTCTATTTGCATCATGCTGTTCGATTTCGCTGTTATAAAGAGATTGCTTTTTCAGTGATATCCTATGTTTTAGAAAAAATTTCTTTTAAAAAAGGGAAGGATAAGAACATTTTTGATGAACAAGTTTTTTTCGAGAATTCCTTTCGCTTTATTTTTCTCAATCGAGGAAGCAGATGTGGAATGTAGTCTTCATCTCGTCATCCATTACTATTCATAGGTGCAAGGATTAATGCCCTGCGAAATGATCAAGTAAATAGACTAGATGTGAGTCTCTTTTGTGCCGCTACATAAATTCTAATCACTAATTTAGAGAGAGAAAGATCGTTTATGTGAAGTGTACAAGCATTCAATGAAAAAAAATGAGAAATCAAAAGTAGTTTTCCCTGTTTTTTTTACTCAATTTATAGCATTTTCTTAGAAAAAGTCTTACCGAACTTCATCCATGAATGCGTGTTCTAAGATTAAAAACATGTATGTAATTAGATAGCGCCCTCTATTGAAGTTTGAACGGAACTGACGTACGAAAGAATAGTTGTTATTATCGGTTCTGGAATATAGAGAGAAGTATTCTTCAACATATTTACACAAATGTTGCCCGAGAGTGGGAGACTTTCTAGTGATGATCTACAGTTTCTATTTGTCTCGAGGTGCATAATATACAGGTGTACAGGAAAGCATGACAACAAACCAGCAAAATGCTTATCGTATCGTTTAATAAGAATTTGAATTTGTTGATCAAGTGTAAACGATTGAAACATTAATCGAATGTCATTGTTATCATTGAATAAAGAATCTAAAATGTATTCTTCTTTTTCATTTGATTCCAAAGGAGGTTTTTTCCATATTTGATTGTCGAAATAGTATTCCAGTGTCACTCGATGTGTTCCATAACGATAGATGCAGTTGTAACCCACGGGTCGTTGCTGTTTTTCTCCTTCTTGATTTTCTAATATGATCGCCATTGAAAAATGTTCATTATTTTCGTCGTATTTTCGTAAACATTCATTATCAACATATGGATAAACTATTTATTTTGATTCGTTACACCATTTATTTAAAATCAACGATCAATAAAAAAAAAGAAAACTTACAGTGCTGTGAATTATCTTGCAACATATTCAACAGAGGATTGCTTTCTTTTCGTTGGTTGACCATGCAAACTTCCATCACTGAATATAAGAAAAAAAAATGAAGAAAGAGAGAAGAAGAAGAATGTCAAAACGAACGGACCACTCTGTGTGTGCACACATTTGAACAAACACGACGGTCGTCGACCTTCTTATTCGTGCTGCTCACTCCTATTTTTCTCTTCTTCTCTTTCGCTCTCCATCTTACTTCTTACATATAAAAATGGAATGCATCACGCTCGACAACGAAACACAAACATCCATTCGACTAATCAGTGAAATGACCTGTTTTGTCTTTAGGACTATTCACTTACACGAGCAAAAGATATTTTTTTTTCTTTCTTTCTCACTATGATCATTAACAGAGAATATTTTGTGTTCATTCACTTATCGTTCCAAAGTCATTAATCAATATACAACATGTGAAGAGTTTATTTAGTCGCTTTCTTTTTGTTCTCAGTTCTTATCGTCCTGATTTTCACATTAGAACGAAACATTTCGTTCTATTGACGACTTTCTTATTCAATAAGAGCAGCGGAAGGCTTTCTCAGATATTTTCACCAATAAGATTGTTTGTTTTCTTTAAAAATGTTTCAGTGAATTTGTAATTTCAGTTGACTTAGACAATCGATTTTAATCTGTTCTGTAACTTAAGTAACATTTATACACTTTTTTCGATGAAAATCAGTATGATACTGGTTTATTCCATTCTTTCGACACTGCAGTAAGCATGAATGTTTTATAAACGACATTGCCGAGAGACTCTCGCATTTGAATTATGTAACTTGTATCGTCTATCAAACAATGATTTTGAGACCCGAGAAGCTCTGAGTTTAACATAGCTTTTTATTCCAACTATTTGAAATAAATATCGACTAGAATTAGGAAAAGAAGCGTCGCACGCCGAAATGTTTATACAAATCATATTGGTAAAATATACAGTTACAAATTAGTCTCTTTATTCGATCAAAAAAGTAAACTTACTTGTCTATGCTCATTTATACCAAAACGATATACGATATTTAATTTCAACTCGAATAATAGTGCCACTAAAATCGAAAAGTAACAACAATATAAATATTTTTATTCGAATTTCTTTATAAAGCGAGCAAACTACTATTGTATTATTTTGTTAACTTGCTTTTGTGAGCATCTGATGGACTGTAGACACAAACTAGTGAATCATTGCTTGAATATGAACACTTACATGCACGCCAAAGACAAATTCATAGATACACATGCTTGAAAACTTGTAGGTGAATGAGTAGAACAAAGATGAAGTAAGAGTGAATGATGGAAAGCATCTAAACAGTGAAGAACGAAAGAAATAGTATAGGCAAATAAATCAAGGAAGAAAGGAAAAAATGGGATGAATAGTTTTACATACAAATAGAAATATTGAAGGATGAAAAGTAAAATTTGTAAACGGATTGGATCCGTGGGCACACATACAAATATCAACTAACACATCGAAATCGTACACCTAGGAAATCCTTCTTCCTAACTTGTTCAAGATCTTACATTGGCAAAGATCAACGATGAAACAACGCCGTCAGTCAACACTTCTAGTAGAGCAAGTTCAATAAGTCGTGCATTTGAATAGTTCAAGCCATTTCTCAAATGGGCTTTATCTTTGACACAACGTAAATAAGTGATTAAAAACAAAATAATCTCAAGTCATTGAAATCTATTTACCATGCTTAGTCCTATCAGATTGATTTATTGACTGAGTATCGTCAGTCTAAAACATTTTGTTAATACATACGAGATTAAAACTTGGAATCTGATACGATTATGCTCAATCGCAACGATACATTTGATTTTTCATTCTATATGTTGTAGCAGAAAACGATATTTATAAATTTGATGAAGTTCTGTAAAATAAAATGTCGGCTGAAAAAAAAGATGCGTGACTAAATTAAATAGCATCGAATAAAATAACTTATAAACAGTACTTGTTAGATGATCTCTTAAGTGTTGGAGATCATTTTTCTAATAACATCATCGACAAGATGGTTTCGTCGAAAAAAGTGAGAAAAGTCTCTTAGTACAATCCTTGTTACTGTGCTAGATATATTGAAACACGGTGAAGCCATTGCTGATAATTCGAATGGATATTGTCTTATTGAATTTATTTTCGTGATATTTATTTACTCTACTAACTTTCGGTTTAATGTTTTAGGACTAAATTGAACCATTTAGTACGTCGCTTATGTATTCTAAGGATAATTTATTTATGAACGATGTTTAGTCGTGAGTTGACAACGTCTTTCATGAAAACAAATGATTGTTTCGCGTAAATCATTTCCGTGAACTAAGATCCTCATGAATTCAACTAGAGTAAAGGTACCAATACGAGACTTGCCCAGTTTTCTATCCGATACGACTTATAATAGTAAGTTTAGTTTTCTAACTTTAATTGTATTAAAGAAAGAAACAATCGTTATGAATCTTTCAAAATTAGTGACTTAATTATTATCACTTGTTTTTATTTTTCTTCCTGTGCAGATTTTGTATCGTAGAATAAATTATTCGTATTTTCACAGATGATCAAGAAATTTTCCGGGCCCGATTTTCCTCTTATGCAAGAATACATCAGAAGAGCCAATATAGATGAGTTAAAGCGAAAACGTTTTGTTCTACGAGAGCTTGGGTTCAAAGAAATGGATTGATCTTTAAAAGGCTTGAACATCAGGTACTTATCATAATACAATTTTCAGGAGATTCTCTCAAACTTTTACTATCGAAATCTAAAATTTGGAGTTAGGACGTTGTTGTTTTGAGTCTCTACTGTCCTGCAGCATATTCAAGCATTGACTAACTTTTTTAACAGTTGGGTAGTATGGACGCATTTGAAAAAAAAAGAATTCGTCACTCAGCTAGGTGGTTACTGACATCGTAACTTGTAAGTATATTTTTGTTTACAGGATTATTATTTATTATAGATATGCACGAATTAAAGCCAGCAGTTCGACAATCATTTCGCAAACTATGATTCAATGAAGAGTTCAGACCGAACCGATCTAAACCGAATGAGTTTAATAAATTTACGATCTCTTTGAAAGTTGAACACATCCTTAAAATAGTTACTTTTGCTAGAGATGATCTTTTATGTATCGTTCATATGTATACAGAGTCAGTCATAACGAGTGCGACACTTCATATTTTGCAAGTATTTAAGCAGAGATCAACCATATAGTCTCGGTTGGTTTTGGTAAAATATATGCCATGAAAAGCTCTACAAAAACTATAAAAATAAATCCGTATCGGCGTGTTTCTATCGTAGTTCTCATATTCAAAACGAGTGAGTCTCATGATCTGGGCTACGATTCGACCTATCATTCCTATTTTCTTGAAAAATATTATATTTCGATTACTTTTCCTATATTACCTTTATTTTTACGAGATTTGACATTTCCGTGAGAGGGAGTACAGGGATCTTCGAGGCACTAGCCCCTTACCCGGTCATCAGTTACTACGAAAAAACCTGGCAATGTGAAAAGTTGTTTACTGTAATCCGAGGAGAGCCGATGAAGATACCATGTCCCACAGTATAACATATGTCGAAGACGTTTTTACTTTCCAACAGGAAATTACTTATGCAGCTTTTGTTGAGCATTTAGTAGTACATCTTTGAAATAGAGATCATAACTCTATAATATTCTAAGGTCGAGCGATTCTCAAAAGAAAAGGAAGTCTTCGAAATATTTTTCTTACAGAATATGAAGTGGGACATTGTATCATCATAAGGCGTGTTCACTTAGAGTATTGGACATAATATCTGAGAAAATCAATAGGGATTTTTTTCTATAGCTTTTGACGACGCATCTTCTGAAATAAAAGTCAAGGTTTTCTCATTTTTTCAGGCAGAGATATTTGAAAAACAAAAATTGTTTCAACTATTTAATACTGTGGAACATAGCACTATCATGTGATCTATTCATTTCGCATATTGAAGGGATCATTACAACAAGTCAATAAGGATTTGCTCGTACAGTTTTAGAAGAACTTTTCGAGGTGTATCTTTTAAAAAAGAATCGAAATCATACGGTGGATTTTTGCTGAGATTCTTGCAAAAACCTAATTGTCACACTGAGGATGATTCACGCAATGTATATTTCTTCGTCTAGATTGAGTAGACCTATAGCTATTACAATTAATGAAAAATGAAAACAATCCTACAAGTGTTGATGATGTAGATTGATACACTTTTACATCACCGCATCTCTTGTTGATGAGGGTCGATACTTTTAGAGATTTCTTTAATCAAAAAACAAACTTGTATTATTTATCAGAAGAAAAAGCAGTTGGCTAAAATAGAAAACAAGGCTCACACTTAAAATAAACAAAACCAGATAACTACTGATATTTTGTTAGATTTCGCAGTTTGATATTCGATGATTCGGATTCGCACACAGAATAATTTTAAAAGCATTCGTTTCCCACTTAACGACAAGTCATCGTGAGATATGAACAATCCTTCAATGTGTTCCTCGAGAATCGAAAATTGGATTCAATGAAAACAATAAAACGGTTTCATTGGACTTGAACCGAACCGATCCCATCTCTGTTATGATTCAGTTCGAGTGTGTGAGACATATTGAATGAGAATCGATGGACTGTGTTCGAACGTATTACGGCAGAAGCAAAGAATAACAAAGACCTATTGGCTCGTTAAATATGAATGCTTATCTGCAATTGAGAACGTCGCCTTAGAGCCGCAGCAAGATTATCCGATAATTGTAAGTACAATGGAGTACAAAATGAGAAGCAACAGTTTTTCCACATCTCTACTTCGGCAAACTGAACTTATTTTTATATCTTGTGGAGCTGTTACAAAAGATCAGGATTTCACATTGCTTCAAACACATTTCAGCACGTGCTACAATTAAACGCCATTGGTTTCAAGGATAATGAGTTTTGACACATGTAAGACACTTTTCCATAGCTACACAAGATCAAACAAAAGGTGTTTCTCACAACAAGAATGACTCGGATAGCTGAAATTTATTCTTCTTTCTTCAAACAAAAATTCAAGTAAAATAAAGAAAAAGGAAATTGGAAAAGAATGATATTGCACATTAAACTTGAAAGAAGAAAAAAAGTAAAAACTTTCCTCCATTGAAGTGACTATCAACGGTAAGTAAAAGAGAAGCATGTGCTAAGACAAACATTATACTTATCGAACGTCCCAATGAATAGCGTTCGTCTGATTGTTTAAGTTATCTTTTAGACATCGGATTCTTTTCTTCATTAAACTAGATGTTAGTTTTGATGATCATAATCAATGACTTCGACGACGAACCCATAACAAAATTCTAGGTTCTGTCGTTTGAAGAGAGAACAGTATTGATAGATGTCAATTGCAACAAGGTATTCCAATGTGCATGACGATCGTACCTAGTTACGACGAGTGAAATAATGTTGAACTTTTTGATTAAATCTAAGATCAACGATTAGGATCGCTGTGGCAATAGTTGAACTACGAATAGATCAGTTTCATCGAAGATTTTACCGACTTTCTTCTCTGTTGATAGTGCTACAAGACTCATTCAGTCGATTCAGTGAATGTTTAATTAAAATAAACATTGCCACACAAGTTTCAAATTCAAATCTAGTTTTTCTTTGCCTTTTCATGCATTTTGAGTTTAAAAGAGAACTTTTTCTTCTGGTAAGATCCGATGGGTTCTCTCTGAGCCTCATAAAAACAAAACTTGTAAGTTCATTTTATCACGATTATCCAATAAATGTATATTTTAAACGATTTTCAATTAGTAAATTACAATTCCTAATGGCTGAGAATTATTTGTCGTCTGCACTTATTTTATCGTTTAACTGTGGAAGATTTATGTTGACAAACGTGTATCGTGACTTTTCCTTTGATAACGTGAAGATTTCGATTGTTCATGTCATCGGAGAATTTCACAGAGACGAATCATTTATGTAAAAATAATCAACATATTTCATAAATCGTTTACTTTCGAAACCATCGTTTCATTTGAAAGAACAAGTCCACTAAATGAGCCCCGTCGGGCTGATTGTTTTTCTTCATTAATCATTAATTCTGCTGTCGTTAATTGAAAAATGAAACAAACTCTAAAAGAAAATAAATAAACGTTTATTGAGTTCAAGCAGGAAGATGCAACGTTTTTCTTAAGGTTTTGTTAAACTTTTCACAACGCAAAGGAAGGATGAACACTTTCTCTTCATCATTTCTAGATTAGAACTGAATTGAGGAAACCCATGAAAAAAGTGTATCTCGAAAACATTCAACTTGCACATCAGTCTACGACACTTTTCTCTTCCAGAAAATGAAATAGAAATCTTCTAAAAAGTGTTTCACTAGACGTTCGTTGCAAATCATGTGCTCAGACTGCTGTATGGGGAACTCTTAATTTGAATATTCCTTTGTAGAGATGTTTTATTTAACTGTTTCATGACAATTGTTCTTTGACGGCATTAGGCAGTGCTCAGTTTTGCAAAGCAATGTGGAAGAAAAGAAACAAAAACAAAAGGCACTTGTGTTAAATTCAATTCTTTCACTTTAATATCTTCACTAATTAGGTCATGTGTGTCGTTGTCTGTAGTAAAAGAATTTTAGACTTCAAAAAGAAAGGAAAAGAAAATATTTTTGTCATAAAAAACCTCGTTAAAATTTCTCCATTCGGAGAAATAAAAGACGCAATTTAAATGTAATCGAATGTATAGACGAGTCAAATGTATCTTTAACATGTGATTACGATCTGTCTAGTTTAGTTAAAATGTGTATGCAATAGATAATTAATGAAAGCGATGGCGTAAGTACTAATTAATAACAGGCTTCTATCGCGTATCGTTTGTTTTCTTCTGTTTTCAACCGAAGAAAAGTTTTCAAGATACGTAGCTGTTCAGAAGTATCTTAGTATATTTTTATTTTCGAAGTTCTTTTCTGTTTAAATACTTTGATGTCTGATTATTTTTGAGTAGAAATATTTATTTTCATTAGAAATCAAATAATTTCAATCGGACTTTTTGCTTCAAGTATCTTGTTGACATCAACAAACGTAGTTTAATTTTATATACATTGGAAAGAACAATACACGATTGATGCAAGAAAATCCATCGAAATAGAATCTAAACGATCAGTATCTCTTTCAATTACTGAGTGTCTTTCATTTATATAACGCTGGTTCTTATGTTTGTCTTCTATCGCTCAACTAGAATTTCTGTTGAAGAACCGTGGCTCGACGATGAGCATACTTGTGACTTCAGACTTGATGTTGTCTCACAATGGGAAAAGCGTAAGCGATTGTGTCGATCGATAGAGCCCTCTCAATACGAATCATATGTAATTCTTCAACAAGCAAGCATTTGTAGCTCTCAAAAGTAATTAATGTCGAATTTTATCAAATAATGTGCCGCTCTGTAAATGATCCCTGTCAGATATTTCATAGGATAGTGATGCGACATAACACTGACGTATTGTTCATTTTCGCGTGTTTTCTTTCCTTAGGAACAGTAGCGAGTTTGCACATTTATTTCATTAGAAAATAAATGATTGAATGTGTATAATTCACTTTCATTGAACGTTGAAGCCAATAGTAATACTTAACAATAAGTATCACTGTGCATGTCTTCATAAATATTTAGAGTGCGCATGTCTTTTTGTCATCGATAACGAAAACCTCCGCTCACTTGTCCGAGTCGTATTGAGATATTCAATTCTTTTCTCGTTAGGTGACTCTCGGACCGACCACCTTCTCCTTTAAATGGAAACGAAAAATAAAGTCGGGAATGGCTTCATCGTCGAATCCCGTGAAAATGCATTGATTTAAGGAAAGAAACAGAAAAAGAAAGTTTTTTTCTCGTTACCCCTTTATAGCAGCATATATCAAGCACATTAGTGGACTCATATTAATCGCAGTACTTTCTTCTCTCACAATAGATACACATGATATTAATCATGTGCAGATTGATAATCTCTATGAGAATAATAAGCTTACCATTTTACTCAACTTGACTGACTAACAGTAAAATAATATTATCTCTGTAAAGCCAAGAACAGGTAACTAAGAAATCAGTATAGAATATCGGTATCGGATGATTATTATCAAGACTTTAAGTTCATGTTGTTTCTGTAGCGAATTCTTTTATGAGAATCTACTTTGACTATACAATGAAGTTCATAGGCCAATGGAATAGTTAACGAGAGATCGAGAAGAGCTGATCATTTCTTCTTTCAAGTCTTTTCTATACTTACTAATGATTTCAAAATTTTCCCTTGACCTTATTTGATGGAGATTTCACTATTCCAGAAATCCATTGATTTTGTGTCTCAATCAATTATTTTGTAGGTATGTAAAACGCAAAACATAGTTATCGATTTACTTGCTAAAGTTTGACAGTGAAACAATACGAGAAACTCGAGAGAATTTTTCGCAAAAGAATGCATCTGAAAATTGGCAATGTACTTAGATTCTGTAGAAAGTTTTCGCGTGTATATTGAACAGGATAAGTTTTAGAATAGCAACTGTGACAACATCAAAATAACTATTGTTTCAACAGATCAAACTCCTTTTGTCTGAAAACTTCGAAAGAGACTTTCTGTTTCTATTAATGACTGTAACATTTTGACTACTAAGTTCAATGTTGAGTTTTGTGTTCGAACAAATGAAAGTCTATCAATAGTCATAATTCCTGGAGCACATCTAGTGATATCGACTACCATAGGTGCTTGCGCACAGAGAAATTATTCGATGTCTTCAGAGTAGACATGAGCAAGACCGAAAATAAAATTTCTCAATCGTTTTCATAAAACTAATCGTGAACTGGAAAGATAAACTGTTCGTAAAATTCTTTGAGCTATTGCCATCGAAGAACAACTTTCTTGCCCGACAATCAGCCATCGACAGATTCTGTTTCGCCCACGTTTCACTTTTTAATTAAAGTTTTTTGAAACCCTTCTAAAACGGAATCCGAACTCGTTTCTGTTACGGCTTTCAGTAAAACTGTAATTAAAAATGCAATTATGCATCATACCAGCTTCGTCGAAGTGTCATTTTGTAGAAAAAAGTTTGTTCTGTGAACATGCAGCTTGCATAAAAGCGTACCGTATTCGACATTATGAGAATATTTTCAAAAAAGAAAAACTGAAAGATTCTGAGTGCATGTCTAGTAAAGAAAAGAAGCTGTTTCTTGTTGCAACAATGAACAGGTGTTCATCTCATAATATATTACCGGCGCGGATTTCTTTCAAAGTAGAAGAAAAAAAGAAATTAGTTTTTGGATAGAATTGAAGTCCCTGTCGCGCATGATCATTTTGAGATTTTAAAACCGTTGTCAAGTGTTTGAAAGATTCATAATACAGAAAACGACCATCTGTTGCTGAGTAGATATGACTTTCAAACAATTGATGAGGAGATCTCTCCAGCTGTCGAATCAGTTGGCGATTAAGACAATGTTCATACGATAGAGATTATAGATTAATAGAAAATTCTAGCGCGGTTTCCTTTTCTCGGCTTCTCGCTCTTGAGATATTGACGTTTCACTGGTTATTCACCAACAGAAACTGATGATGCCGATCACTTCACCTAAAAATTCCACATTCCACTGTTGATTTACAATAGCGCACGAACAAGATTGGAAACGAAGCAACTAGTTCCATGGACAACTCCTAGCTTCTCTTTCGTTTCTTCTCTCGATATGTGACTATGTATTTTTCAAGTAAACTAATTCCATTAAGGATCCCGTTCTTTCAGGAAAACTTCGATATCTCTCGAATGAATGCTCAACGAATCTAACCATTGTAGACTGTTCTATTATTCACGAGTACGTAAGAAGCGAACATTGTGTCGGACGAAAAGCAATTTGACACTTGAAGACGTTTCCTCGTGAGCAATTTTATCACTAATGTGTCATGCCAATATATTTTCGATCGAAGAATTCTCGCCTTATCGTATAAATTAATTCATCGAGAATCAAGTAAAATTTTCATCACTTCATTTGCAATCATTTTTCAATGAAAACAATTTTAATAATTAGTTAACAATTGTTATAGAATACTGCATGAGTAGAAACTTTTGTTTGTGAATTTGAACCCATCTATCGATCTCGATTTACGTACTGCGGAACCCTGGCAGGCAACCTGGCTATATCCTACATGATGAACTTCACTTTGCTTTAAAACTTACAAATTTAGTATTTTTAGTTTTATCATGAAATCGGAAGATCCAGAGGTTTTTGTTATTCCGATATTATCTGACGATGTTTCAAGAAATCTATCGGAAATAAAAGAATCAAATAACAATCAATCGACAACAATGGAAAAGAAAGAAAGTAAATGGATTACTGTGAAAGCTGCTAATCATCGTGTAAGACCTGTAAAATCATCCGGAGAAACTAAACTAAGTAATATTATCGAAGAACTGAAACAATTTTCGATTGAACCATCTAACATTCATCAACATGAACAAATACTGAAAGGCAATTCGTTGAGTGCTATGAAATCCTACCAAAATCGTTTAACATATTTGCTTCAAAAGCCAGGATTTCATTATACTATTATTGGATTAGTTATCACAGATTTGATTACTGTCGTGGTAGATTTAATTCTCGGTATGTTGATTTTTTCTTTAGGAAGAAAAAGAGCCGATTTTAAGTTACGGCTTGAAAGGAAAAAGATTTCTTATTTTCAATGTGTCGATTTATCTAGGTCAACTATCTTCACCTTGTTTAACAGATGAAGAAATGAAATTCTATAATACGACTCAACAACGTGATACATGTTTACTCGAATACTCCAGTAGTTTGGCTCACGCCACTTTATTTCTTTTCTATTTTTCGTCGTTCTTGCTAACCGCATTCTTACTGGAGATATGCCTTTCTTTCTATACTTTCGGCTGGAAATATTATAAAAATCCATTGTATCTACTCGATAGTGCGGTCGTCATAGTTTCGTTTATTATGGAAATGTATTTTCATTTTGGAACTGTTGGAAGAGCGGGGCGAGCCGCTGCAGCTATCGTCATTTTACGCCTGTGGAAAATCGTTCGAGCTATACACGCCGTTGCACATTCTATTACAGTTAAAAATCGTTTGTTAATTAAACAAATCGAAGAAGCTAAAGTCTTATTGGAAGAAGATAAACAACAAGCAGAACAAATATTAGAAAAACAAGAGATAAAACTGGAATACCTGATAAAAATTCTGACTTCATTAGGGAAAATGCCTTCGAACAATCAAGTTAATAAGTACGTTGACAGTGCATGGAAACAAAGAAATGCAAACAGTATAGATACATCGAGCAACAACTAGAATGATGAAATTTGTTTTCTTCAAAAATCTTTTTGTAATACTTTTATCAGTTTGAAACTGATACAATTGTGGGTAATATATATTTTTCATTTGAATCTACGAACAACCATTTTCAGTAACAATGTTACTTTGAAAAGGCAACGCTAGATAGTTCAGCTCGTTGAACTTAACTTTGAATCGTTGTCAACGATTCCGTGTGCCATTGAATATGGTGGATAGTACTCGAAAACAATCATTTCTAAGATTTTCATTTCTATCGATTGGGCATCGTCTTAGTGAAAGTGCTCAAACGATTTTCATGAGTCCAATGAAGAATTGAAAGTGCTGCTTGTTCGGAATGAAGTCGAGTATTTTGTAGATGTTTCTTCACATAGTTTATTTGGTACAAAGCTGAAGTTAATTTAGCATCACTAGTATAAATAACAAGTTAGTGTAAAGACAAACAGACAATATATGTTTTGTAACTGGGTAAGTTCAATAGAGAATTTTAAATGGAAAATATTTGTTCCGAGAATATCGATCCGATCTCATAAAACGAATCATTGCATTTGAAGTGGGAATACAATTCTTTTACGTTTGTTGCGTCAAAATATTTTGACGGAAGTGGTTGTCGCTGAATGTTTCTCGAGAGAGACTCGTTTTCTTCTTCTTTTTATAAGATATTTTGAATCGTTTACATCAAGTGACTGGAACCGAAAACAGTGATGAGTATCAGAGAAAGGGCAAAGAAACAAAAAACACAATAAGATGATACTGATGACCCTTGTATAAAACCAAGAATTATGATGAAAAGAGAAAACTAGCCATGGGCTAAGATGATCATTTTCGCTATGAAAGAGACGAGCTAAACCGGATATGCAATCGAGCGAGGTGTAACCAGTGAAGTGAAGTTATGAAATGATACTGCACAAGAGAAAGTTATTAGATGATTTTACCATGCCGCTCATTGTCTCTTGTGTATTAAGTGCTCTTAACGTACTGTTATCATATATTCAACGTGGATTTGTGACTGCTTTTCAGTTCTTTTACTTGTCTACGCTGATAATCATCTAATCTGAAGTTCCTTCTGAGATAGTCCAGCTGAGTAATCGATACCAGGAATGACAAAGCGAAAGACTGAAGATGTTAAAGGGAAACGGCCTTGTTTCAACCATAGTAGTTATGTATGCGATCTTTGAACTTCACACTTGAGTAGTTTTAACAGGATTGGTCATCGACAACTAACTGCAGTTCAATTATATCACAGAAATTTTCGACGATGGTAAATTAATTTGAGAATTGAATATTGGCTTGATCAATTTGAAGACATTGATCGATTGTTGTTCGTTTTCTAGAATGTTCCAACTGCTGTCTTTACACTTCATGCCCTTCGTGTTCTGAAAGTTATATCATGAATTCTACTTATCTATTCAATCCTGAGCATAATGGGTGCAATTACAATAGAGTCCGACATATTTCATGCATTACTTCACCAATAGTGCATTATTTGCAAGCATAATTCATTAAAATGTATGAAATAGGTCGGACTCTAATGTAATTGCATCCATTATTCTCGTGATCGACTACACGGGTAATTGTTTTCTTAGTCGTGCTTTCATTATCGCATTAAAATCATTGAATTCATTGATTGCATTGCATCAATGCAGAAGTCCCTGATCTTTCTCACTGAAATGGCTTCAAGAGTTATTCGCTATTTACACTTAAATGAATTCAATTCGATGTGAAGCGGAAGAGTCAATACTCGCATGATAAATGTTCGCCTATTTTACAACGGTGTATTGCAAAGCAGGATTGACAATCCATGAGATAGAGTTTATTCTCCGCTTTCAAATGTTTGACTTGCTGCCAAAACTTTACAATTATCGGTCGAGAATATTTGCGACCAGTAGGCTCAAAGTGAGAAGAAGGGATACAATCTTTTGACAGACCCACGGCTAGTTGAACGACCAAGTCACAATCGATGTCTTTAGTTTTCATACGAAGAAAATAAGAACAACTTCTGTCGACATTCCACCCTTCACCACTACTGCAAGTGATCGACAGCACCATGCCAATGTACCTATGTGAGAGAACTGATGTATTGTCTCTCACACTCTTTACATATCACACTATGCACATCTACATTTATGAGAAGTAACAGTGCGCACTCTTCGTTTCAACCCCATCCATTATTATGGAATTTGAATGTGTTTTCTGTTTCATAACTCATACGCACTGAAGACTCATATCACACGGTAGAGCGTCTCGTATAAATGCTAGATTTCTTCGAAAGATAGCGTATCTCTAAGTAGTTCTATCATCGAGATTGAGCAATGTGTTTCGTTTCTCAAAGAGTCAGTTGTGATCTTATGCATATGTGCCACTGTTGATATTCACATACTTTCAAACTTCTGAGAGACTAGATTTATCAGAAACGAGCTTTTATCTACAACCAAAATAATACCACTCAAAGAAACCAACGATTTTTTTACTTCGATCTTACAGCTAAACATTCCGGAACAACTCGAATATGATTCTAAAATCGCTACGTTCATTTCATAACAACTCTGCCAATGATATTTAAACGATGATACAGTTATTCATGAATATGATTAAGTCTACACAACGTTCTCGTCTTTAAAACTAAATTTAATTCTCTTGCTTTGACAAGGATTCTCATTTATAAATGCAAATTAGAAGCGACTCATAAAATACTGAACGCGAAAGTTACAATTAATTAAATAGTGTTTATTTTGTTGCTAGGTGAATAATTCTACTAGGATTTTGAGAGTTTGACTTCAGATAGAAAGAACGTAGCACAATCTTGATTGAGAAAAGGGCTGACATGGCAGACAAGGAATGGATCGGTCAATATTGAGCAGGATTCGTTAAGGAAATTCACGTAAAGAGGAAGATAATCGATCAAGGACGTCCATAAAGTTACCGAAAGCATTTTCTTGTTAATTGAATTGTTTTTTCTTGAATCAAGCGAATATAAATATAGTGTTCAGATTATTGAAGATCAGGATCTATCGACAGCAAAGTACATTTGAATTTTGCGATATTTTTAAATGATAAGTTGTTAAAATCGTCTCTTTTCTACATCTATTCGATTGTCTACTGAGAAATATTTATTTGATCTTATTATCGAGAAATTAATATTGAAGGTAAATGTGGTAAACTGAATTGATTTATGAATCTTTTTCTCTAGAGGTCTCTTCAGATTTTCGGAAAAGGAAATTACCAAGATTTCTGAAGCTTCCATCAATGCGGTAACATCACAACAGAGCAAGCCAAATGTTTTTAGAAACGCTGTAGATTTGTTTGATTCGGGGTTTAACATAGTTTTGGGAAAGCACTGAACAATTCAGAAGATAAATGCCTCGAATTTCCGAAACCTTCAGATATTCCTTTTACGAAAGTCTAAGCATTGCTGGTCTAACGATGAATAAGTGAATGAGAGAAAAGTCAATTTTGGAATTTTTACTGTTATAGAAGTGATTTCATAGAATGGCGTTGATGTAAACTAAGTTACTACTGGAGATACATGTCTTGTCTGTCGACGAACGAAATATTGTCTTTCGAAATATAAGATAGAATTCCAGTAGAGAATTAGATGTGCATGATACATCTGTTTTAATTTATTTACGATAAAAAAAAATGAATGAGAATTTTTAGTGGAATTGTTTTTCTAACAATAAATCGATGTAGGCGCATTTAATGTGGTTTTTTTCTTGAATACCAATTTTTTCACACAAATCTTTTGCAATTAATTGTCCTTGTTCAGGTGTTTGATCGTCGCGAAGAACAACTTCAAGTTCAATGAAGATTTCTGATTCAAAACCTTTCACTTGATCAACATGTATTCGTGTTTGTCCGTGGCCAGTTAGAAATAACGTTCGATGCTTATCAACTTGTCCACGGATCCCACCCATTGATAAGGATAAAACATCCTAAAATTACAACTAATCAATCTCTTTCTTTCCGATGAGAAGACAAACGAATCTTTTTCCTAAATAGAGTTACAATTAAAGAAAATGTGTAGAATTCTTTTTCTTGTTTTAGCTCTAAGAATTTTACTTATAGTTATCCTTTTGTGCTTCTAAATATCTCCACCGTTGTTTTACTTCGTCATTAACATGAAATGGTTTCTTGAACGGTCTTTGACTTCCTCCAAATCTTAATTGTCCCGATTGCTTTTTACCTCCTAGTCCACCTCCACATCGTCTTGGTTTCCAACCCAAGAGTTTCTTTGAAGCAACATCTTCAATTAACAGGATATGTTCATTGAATTTATGTTCTTTTTTCCTATCAATGTTTCCATCGAGAAATGCATAGCCCTTGGATTCTCGTGTAACAATATCTCGAATAAGATTTATTCGTGTTGCACAAGGAAATATTTGTGCAAGATCATTTTCAGTACACGATGGTGGAATATGTCCAATGAAAAACGATGAACAACGACGCGGAGGTATATATTTCGATCGATAAGCACGAGTTATGGCTCGGTCATGCGGCATTAAATCAGTTCCATCGATGGAACCAGACATTTGAGGATCATAAAATCCCCATTGAAAACATGTCGATCGATACATTATCTAGAAGAATAGGAAAACAAACTCACTTTCAATGCATCCGGATGAGAAACGGGCGCAACTGAATAATGTGAAACTTTAGGAGTTGATAATGATGATACATCATCGCGTTCATAATAGATCAGTTGTGCTGCACAATCCTGAAAAACTATACTAATTTACGGATAATGAAGTTTCATTTCTACTTGTTCTATTCGAAGTTTAAGTCGTCCACCTGATGGACAAGTAAAAAAAGTATCACTCTGAGTACAATCACGTGGAGGACCATCAGCCAATGGTCGAATTCGTTCTATTAAATCATTAATATCATCATCTATGCGGGCCTTTATTTCAACGTTTCGAGGCATTTACAACAACAAGTATTCGATCAACTTTATTTCACTACAATGGTTCGTTTTTTTCATGCATGCACTACATTCCATTCAGTCATTCATACAGTTAAACATAAAGCATAACCAATCATTTTCAATATAGAGTTATAGAATAAATTCTTGGTAGATTTCGCTAGATATCGACACTTCGCTACATATTTAAAAATAAGTAAATGATGCAACTCATTTATTTCAAAAAAAGCCATGCGTACATTTTGAGTCCAATGTACAAATCATGAGTATAAATCCTGTTTTGTTGTTATTGAAATCACTTCAATTGTAAATTAAAAAGAAATTACCCGCGCTTTTCATTACGATGAAACTGCGATCGCACTGTGACCCGTCATTGCGGAATATGGCGACGTAGTTACGCGTAACTACGATAAAAAAATTCAAGTTACCCATAGTTACGGTGAAATACTCACAGTTACGAATAAGAGTCTCTGCACGAGAAGGACAACCGATTTCTCAATATAGCTGCTCAATCGATGTTCTCAAATTTTGTAGGGAGTGAGCTCATCTTGTAGAAAAAAGGTTTTTAGGTACAAAACCAAAATTCTAGCCCTAACGATTGAAATTTGACTGAAATACGAACTGAAAGCACTAAAACTGCATTTTTATCAAATTTTGAGATTTTTTGTTAGTCGTCTACTTGCATTATTTTCACGATATCTCTTCGCCACGACGTGATAGAGAGCTGAAATTTTTACCAGACAAAGATTTCGAGATGGGCAACACAACCATTATATACTATCATGTATATGTCGTGTCAAAGTATCATTGACATTTCTAACAATATATCATAGTAGTCAAGAAAAAGTACTCTGTCTTTAGAATAGGCTTTCTCCCAATCAGCTTGGTGGATTTGGCTCAAACGTTTTTTGCGAAGACTACTATCGTATTACTACTGAATTATCCAATCAAAAGTGTGGCATCTTGAAATCGGTCGCGAAAATCATGATCACGAAAAAAGTGCTGTATTCTCTTACAATGGTGTACAGGGGACCGGAATGATTTTGAGAAAAATTAGAAAACATAGACCGTTTGACTTGAAACTTTCAGCAATAATAGAGGTCAGTTTTAGTAACAAAATCTATAAGTTTCAGCCTGGTCGATAAATATTTCGCTCAATTTCGATATCTCACTGATTAGACGCCATCGTTGCCATTAGTGTTCCACATAGGAAAAAAGTATAGTTTTATGAATTTTTGATGGAATTTTTATACAATTTATAGTCATTTTATACATCATTTGATAGAGAATTTTATGTTGAACAAAACTGTGCTATTTATTTAGAGCTCATATAAAAAATGAGTATAAAATCTGAAATATACTCTATACTGAACATCATTCATTAAGTTCATTGCTTGATCGTCACATTTATTGTACTTAATCGAAAGCTAAATATTTAACTGAATTTTATCGCATTTTGTAAAGGAAGTGTTTTTAGACTCATAATCAAAATTTAACAGTTAAAAATGGAATTTTCACTGAGATATCAAGATGCCTTCAATGACACTTCCAATAAACGGGACGAATGTGAGTAATCCGATCGGAAGTAACTGGAAACCTGAAGACCCCGAATCCGATATAATATCCGACTGGATACGAATAATTTTTCAAAGATTTCTATCAGTTCTCGTCGGATTCCGACAAAACCCGATGAAATCCTGACTGGATTCCAGGTAACTGGATTCTTCGACCTCGATTAAAATTAGGGGTGTCATTTTCCTGTTAATTTAAAATAAATATAAATTATGGATCAAAAATATTTATATTTAAAATCAATAGAAATGATTGGTAATTTAATTTACTCGTAAATTAAATGAAAAGTAAATATAAATTGACACCCCTAATAATTAGAAGACAGTCAACTTACGATTAGACTAGACTTACGCGTTACCAGATATCTTAACATTTACTATTCATATTAAACGAAAATTCCGGGAAAAAAATTTCTATAAGTACAACAACTCTTAACAAATACTTAGTCGATATTTTATTGTTTCATTGAATAATCAGTGTTTTTCGTTCAGTTTCAGTTAATATCTATCAATAGTTTTTAAAATTTTTATTTATTTATTTATAAATATTTAGTTTAGGGATTTTAGAAGCATCAGCTTCCTCGTTTTAGGATTTTTAATTAAAATGAAATATAACGCAACAAAATGCCAACTTCACAGGTGTCGACTCATCGTTGCTCTTCCTCCTTTATGGTTTCCGTGAAGTGAAGTGAAGTGGAGTGACAAACGAAGGAATAGGACAGTAATACTGGACGAGCTGAGTTACAGTTCATTTGCATCTATACCATAGGTTAACTTTATTGTTAAAATGCATTGATTTCTACAAATTCATCTATTAGATGCGTGAAAATGCGTTATGGCGAGATCAACTCAATTATAAACGCTGTCTTCTTTTTCCTGTGAACTGAACGGGTTAAACGCGTTCTTTCTCTGCATTTTTTCCTTCAACGCATTAAAACACCGTTTTGGCGTTTATGTGACTCCGTGGATATTGCTCAACGATGAAAGACTTGCTATTCAATTTTTTTTCTATAGCTTTCTGTGATAAATAGTAAGTTTTGTAGAGCTTAGTTATTTTTATATATGGTTATATTATTATACGCCTTGATATTTACTTGTTAGATTAATATGCACCTTTTTTTATAAGACGCTGTTTTTTGTTACATATCTGCTGTTGTTTTGGTTTCTCAAGGAAAAAAACATTGAATGAGTCCTTCCTCGAAGATGTAAATTCTCTTGAAACATTATGCATTAACAATCAGTCCTTTTTATTTTTTCTCGAATGATTACTACGGTATGATTGTGATTCCACGTTAATTCCTACTCGGCACCAACAGATTGAAAAATAAATAGTAGCAGCTGCATTTTTATCTGTCTGCTTGTGAAGTCTCCACCGCGTAAATGTGCACTGAACTGAAATTTTCTACATTGTGCTAGATCAAGTGTCTTCTAGTATTTTAGCTTAAAACGAAGATGGCAATGAATCGAAGTATTTCAAATTAATATAATTGTTTGAAACGAAATGAAAAGTCGCTGTGGTTATGATACAGTACACCACGCCTTATATAACTGTTAAAAACCGTCATATTTGATATCCTGATCTTCAGTGCGTATGCCACGTTCCATTAAACCTGGTAATAACCGATATATTTGAAAACGTGACCATTATGGAGTACACCGCGGTTTATAGAGGTGATCGAATCGACATAGTTGTGCTTTACGATGAAATCGTGCTTTTCTTGAAAAGCTTTTACCGTGGGTACAATATAAAAATCTTTCTTACATATATTTTACTTTTATATTTTCGTTGATGATCAAGTTAAATCTTTTATTTTGCATGAATTACAATGAATATATTTATTCAGAGATATATACAGTAGTATAAAGTAAAAACGATTTTAGCGATGTAGTATAGGTACAATGAAATTGAGTCTAGTTCACTTTCTACTAGGAAGTTTCTAGTCTTCTTCTGATCACTTTAATCATTGGGAGAAAGAGAAGGGAGAGTATCAATAAGATGATCGATAATACATACAAGCGAAACTCGATTATCATTTGTTTAAATTTCGGTTGTGTTGATATGAGAGAGTTGATGAAATCTTTCAATGTTTTTTCGAATCATGCATTATATGAGGTTACGGATTTTTCTGTTAGGTTTTTGGTAGAAATGAAAAATCAAGATAGGCTTTTAATATTCGTTTGCGAACTAGGCGTGATAGTAATGCGACTTTGTGTACATGAGGGCTGAGGTATTTGAAAGTTGACGTATGAAATGGTTTTGTCGCATGGAATTCTGACAAGTCTATGTTCTGCTATTGATAGTATATCTATTGAGCGCTTCGAGTCGGAGTGTGCATGACAGCTGTTAGGGGATGGTATTTTACTGAGGATAGATACGTGGATGGATTCTTAAAATCCTCTTATTCAAAATAAAGAAAAGATTGACCTAGATTCACACGAGAGAGAGAGAGAGAGAGAGAAGGAGAGAAACGAGGCAAGTTAGATGTGTCTTTTCAACCGTTTATTAAAAGAAAAAAATACATGTGTATATATAGAGAGAGAGTGTGTGTTGGACTACTAGATCATAGAACAAAGAAAAGATAGATCAGATCCTAACAACAAAGAATACAAGGGTGAGATAAGAGAAAAGAAGATGAATCATAGCGGAACGCGAGGTAATAGTTAATGTGAGGGCAGAGCCTGTAACAATCGACCCACCCCAAATAAGATGTGTGTCCGCACACATGGTTAGANAAGAAAAATGATATAACGTGTGAACGTGTATTAGAGATGTTTTTTTTTTGAACAGTAGGAAGACAGAAAAACACAGAAAACAAAACAAAAAAACAAAAACACCTGATTCAAAACAAAATATGACCAGATATAAGTAAAATAATACAAAAAAAAATAATATATAAGAAGAAATTGTCTTTACTGTCATGTACGTCGCGACTTTTTGTTAATTCTATAATAATGTTCCTTTGTAAACATGCCATCATGTAATAAATCGTCGACTTGTTTGCGTATCAGATCATTTTTTAATCCGACGAACAATGTATCTCCGACTACATTGATATTTACGTAATAAATGTTCATGTTGATTAATATCTGTTTGATATTGCGGATGGTAAATTTATGATAAATTTTCCTAATAATTTCAAATCGATATCTTTTTTCACGTCGTTTACGATTTTTTCTTTGCGTTCGGGTTAATGTTTCATGTTTCATTGTATGTGGACGTTCATTATGTTTTAATTCTTGTTGTTCATCGTCATCAGAGATCATTTCGATTCCATTTGTAAGTTCATATTGTTCATGAACTTGATCTGATGGTTCGGGTGTTATTCTATTGACTTTTTTTAAATCATTAGACATAGAAAGTTCATATTGTACATGAACCTCCTTATGTTCACTATCATCATTTAATGGCCATAAGTTAATCGATTGTTCGTTATCATTTATCATTATTTGTTCGTCACTTTGTTCCGGCATATCATTATATTGAAGTGTAGGTTGGTGTGTTGATTGTTTCGATGATTCGATATGTTGAACAAGTTTCGTGACTGAAAAACAATCATTCATTGCGTAAATTGTCATTAGTTCGCGAATGTATTTTTCATCGTCGATTATTTTATGTAGATTATGTTGTATGGAATGTTTTGGAATAAATGTTTCTAATTCCATATCGATACCACATCCCCAATTGGCTAAAGTCATTCTTTTATTTAGCCATTGATTGAAAGTTAGATAAATGGCTAATTGCAATGAATATTTATCGTTATCATTGTCTTTACGATATATTGATGTTGGATAATTTTCATTGTACCATTGTTTAAAAACCTTTTGTGTGTTGCTTGGTGTTATTTGATTAAGATCGTTCATATCGAATAAATTAAATTTGCAAAATTTTCCCATTTCATCATCTAATTCTCCCCAAGAATAAACATGATGACCTTCCGAAAATATAATTTTGCACAATTGTTTTATTTTTTTAAATGTTTCAGAACGTTCCGATGGTAGATGTAAAGTTTCGATAAGAATGATAATCGATGGACCATTTAAATAAATAAATTCGATTTGAATTAATGCTCCCATTGATCGATGAGGTGGGGACTGAATTTGATCTTCAGTGTCAATCGTATAATGAGTTATTTGACCGGCATAATCAATTAAATCGTGTAATGTGTCCAGAGATGTTGTACGATTTATATAATAATATCTATATGAAGAAGATGGAATTTCAAATAGATCACACTCACCATTTTGACAAAGTTGATTATATTTGTCATTTTCTAATACTTTCTTCGGTGTATATTTCTTGGTTAATTTATCCAATTTCTCTAACGGTGATAAATAATGAGATCGATTATGTTGAGCAAATGATGAATTGGTGGATCGATGATGATGTGATGGCGATGATGTACGATAATGAGTTGAGCGTCGGTGATAATCGTTCGACATGTTATCTGCTATTATTGTTGTTGTTAATAATATTAATAGTAATAATTTTTTTCCGGCTGTTGGTAATACAATATTTGTTTTTCTGTTGATGATAACTTGATACGGGTATTCAATATCTGAAACGAAAATATATATATATATATAACCAGGATCCAGGTAATGAATCCTATCGTTGTTTTTCTCCTTGTCTCCCATGAATCCGTATAGGATTCATATCAATATGAGCATTATTTGAATGATGGTAAGTCGTAATGATGATATTATTATCATAATCGATGCGTAATTATTTTGTTGTCAAAAAATTCATTGTAATTTCAATAATGATCATAATTGATAATGTTACGGTCGGTCGCCTACATTTCGGCTAATTCCAGTATGTAGTGGGAAACAACTAGTAATTCGTAATGTAGATGTGTGACGGTGCGTGTGTGTATGCATATATGTCGGACGAGAGAGAGAAAGAAAAAAAATTGCACTCAGATGGAAAAGAAACAAAGAGATGTTTCCTTAAGATATATGTGTTTAAAATAGGTGAAAGGAAAGAGAGAAGAAAGAATGCGTATAGTAGCGAGACAGAAAAAGAAAGAGAATTCTAAGTGAATTGTACACCGTATTGTATATAGACAACGGTAAATAGGTATATAGTTGATATTATTAGTCCAATCCATCTTTAATCCATATTTTTCCGTTCAAATAGTGAGATGATGACATCTGTCGTCACTTGTCGTATCAGTGTGGGCTTTTTTATATGCTGAACGACGAACGTTTTTGTACCAAGTTGTTGTACGATACGAAATGGTCCTTCGTATCTAATATCAAATTTATTTCGTCGATGGAGTGTTTTTACTAACACAAGGTCATTAATTTTATGTATTGGATTTGTGCGACAGCGATCATATCGTTCTTTATATTTATGTTGTTGTTGCAGGATATTGGTTCTTGCTTGTTCAGTTAATGTTGATAGATATTGTTTTAATTTATTGACGTGTTGTGAATCTTCTGAGAGTGTGACAATAGGTTGTTGTTGATCGAAGGGTAATACCGGTGATCGACCGTACATCATTTCGAACGGTATTTGTCTTGTTGTTGTGTGGATGCTGGAGTTGTAATTGAAGGTAACGAACGGTAATTGTTCATCCCAATTCGTTCGGTTTTCATTTGATAACGCTGCTATTTTTGAATCCATTGTTGCATTATATCGTTCAATTTGTCCATTTGTCATCGGGTGATAAGGTGTTGAATATAAATGCGTGGTACCAATTTTTCTAAATAATTCAGACATCATTGAAGCAGTGAAATGTGTACCATTGTCTGTAAGTATGCATTTTGGAGTTCCATATTTAAGAATAACTTCTTCTGTGATAAAACGTGCGGCAGTTGATGCAGTACAATCACGCACCGCTTGTGTAATGACAAATTTCGACAGAACATCGGTTAATGAAATAATATATTTGTTTCCACTTTTTGTTGCTGGTACAATGGGTCCATGAAAATCCATTGCTAATAATTGCCAGATACCGTCTGGTGGTTTAATGGGTTTTAATGCACCTGGGGGTTTTCGACGCATATAATTATTTTGACAGCAAGGAATACATGATTTGATGTGATTTCGTATGTCCGAAATCATGTTTGGCCAGAAATATCGTCGTTGAATTTTGTGAATAGTTTTATCTCGACCAAAATGTGCTCCATTAGCTGGTGTGTCGTGGTAAATTTTCATTATGTCGGCGCGAATTCTTCCTTTAGGCACAAATGGTACTGGCGGACAGGATTTCCTCATTAGGATATCATCTTGTATGAAATAGTCGTCGAAATCTTTAATTTTCGTTTTTATATGTTGTGTTTGTTCGTCTTGCTGTTGTAATTCTGTCAGTTGTTCATGCGTAAATGGTAAAATTTTGTTAGGGTCATCATTAATGTCCATTGTATATAATTGTTTATGCTGTTCAACACAGGAATTATCGACCAATTTGTCGACGTTCCTTTTTTGTTGCGGTTCATTACAGGCTTGATTGGTCGAATGACAATCAATCCTTTCATTGACCTGTTGTTTGGCTTGTGCCCGGGTAACAACAGGTGCGACAACGTGCGTTTTCATAAAATTGTCAGTTTGTGTAGCTCGGGATTTAGTTGGAGTATAATCATCTTCATCATTTGTTCCGGTATCTACTGGTGAACGTGATAAATAATCAGCAACAGTATTGTGTTTTCCTTTAATATATCGGATGGTAAATTTATATTGTTGTAGTTTCAAACGCCATCGTTCACATTTTGAATTTAATTGTTGTTTCAAATTAAATGGTAGTAATGGTTTGTGATCAGTTTCGATTGTGAACGTACGTCCATCTAAATATTTGTGCCATTTTTCGATTGCGTAGATAATTGCATAGCATTCTTGTTCTGTTGCTGGCCAATTCATTTGTGTTGATGTGAATTTTTTTGATAAATAAGCTATTGGTAGATCACCATTTGGATGAGTCTGCATAAGAACAGCTCCAATTCCAATTTTTGATGCATCAGTCTGTATTTTAAAAGGTAATTGTTCATTAGGAATACGTAGTACCAAATCATTCGTTAATATTCGTTTTAATTCATTAAATGCATCAAGTTGTTCATTGGATAACATAATAGGTGTCGATTGGGATTTTTGTGATCGTTGTTCTTTAGTCGTTGGCGCAAATTTATGTAGTGGTTGAGCGATGGTGGAAAATCTTGGTATAAATTTGCGATAATACTCTGCGGCTTTAACAAATCGAAAAGCTTCTTTCGCTGTTGTTGGTTGTGCAGTTTCTAATAAGGCCCGGATATTATCTGCATTTGGTCTAATATTGCTATGTTCTATATGATGACCCAGATAATCAATCGACGTTTTAGCTATATGACATTTGTCAATGTTAAGACGAAAATTGGCGTCATTCAGGCGATTGAGAATATCATCAAGATGAGTTAAATGTTGATCGAAAGTTGACGAATATATAATAACATCATCAAGGTATGCCAATGAATATTGCCATCGTGTTGGTCCAAGTATTTTGCTAACTATGCGTTGGAATGCAGGTGGCCCATTAGTAACACCTTGAGGTAATACGGTAAATTGAAAATGTTGATCTCTTGTAGAAAATGCTGTCTTTGGACGATCTTTGGGATCGAGTCCGACTTGAAAATAACCGGATTTGAAGTCGATTGTAGTATAATATTCGGCTTGAGATAAGTGATCAAAAATATCATCTATTCGGGGTATGGGAAATGCATCTTTTGTCGTTATATTGTTAAGTTTTCGAAAGTCGATACAAAATCGTACTGATCCGTCCTTCTTTCGAACCAGGACGATGGGTGATGACCAAGGAGATGTAGATTCTTCAATTACACCTTGTTTTAATAGTTTATTTATTTCTTCTCGTTGTATTTGTTCATCTTTATAGGAGACTCGATATGGTGATGTATAGACAGGTGGATGATCACCAGTTTCAATGGCATGATAAATTGTTGCTTTAATTACTGAAGATTGTCTAAGATCGAATAATTTCCCGTGCTTCCATAAAATATGTTGTAATTTTTGACGTTGTTTTACATCTTCAATATGTTCGGTTAACTTTTCAATTTGTTCACGTATTTCTGGTGGATAACACTTTTGACGTAGATGTTGTTGTAAATCATTTCGTGATAAAAATTGTTCTTGGCAATTGTAACATTGACAATTTGATGTGTTCTTGTGCTCTTTGTAACATGCAAAGTCCTCATTTTGGACCTTCCTTTTTTCCGGAAATTTTTGAGCGCAGGCCCAACCAACTAGAGTGTTGTTGTTCCTCTCGTGGATTGATGATGGTCGTAGCTTGGGTGAACATGGTAATCTTGTGTTTGGGTTATTTGGTAATGTCGGTAAGACAAGATAATTACTTGACGCGGGTTTGCATGAAATTGTACCTAATTGAGTATTTCTTGGTAATGTTCGCTGGTGATCATTGGCGTTAATAATCATGATTTTGGCTTTATTATCTTTTACCCGAAGTAATGCATTGGCCAGTAAAATTTGTTTCGAATGTAAATTGGGTGTGGGTTCAAACATAACATCGGCATTATTGTTGATGGACGATGAAATTTTTGCATCAATGCACTTTTCTGAGTAAGGCGGAAGAGTGATTTCATCAATTAAGAGAATGTGTGATTTCAGATCAGGTGGTTCGACGAATGTTGTTGTTGTTATTATCTGTTGATATTCATCCACAATAATAATATGTTGTTGGGGTGTATTGATGATAATGTTGTTGTTTCTAATCCAGTCATTGCCTAATAGTAGGTCAGTTACGAGATTTGCTGCAACATCAGCTGTAATAAATGTTTTATAATTGTGTATTTTAACTTCCAACTGGATTTCGCCGATAATGTCAATAGATGTGCAGTTGGCTGACTTGTGTAATTTGTGTTTGTTTATGAATTTCTTGTGGTGAATCCTTTTTAATAATTGTTGACTAATAATGGTAACTGCAGATCCCGTATCGAGGATAGCATGATGTTGTTTGTTATTAACTTGGACATTTATGTAAATAGGAGTGGACGGTGTTAATGATGTATAATTTGTTGTTGATGGATATTGTACGTTATTACTGGAATCACCACCATCATGGGTTCCAGTTAATAGAAAACCTGCGGACTATTGACAATTCGATGATCGAATTGTCCACATTTGTAACATCCATTCGGTTTCTTGTAATAACACTCAATTGTCCGATGATTGATACGTTGACATATGGAACAAGGATTAGTTTGGAAAGTATTTTGTTTACGAGGATGAAACGATTTATAATTTTCCTGCTGATTATGTTGTAAATTATTCATAACTGTTTGAGATAGTCGTTGTGGACGTGAATTTGGTCGTGGTAGAGAACTTGGGTTCGGGTTGTGCGACGCAGACATTAATGGTTTTAAGAATTTAGAAGATGATTCATAACGTTTCTTTTGTCCGCATGTGGCGAAACGTGGTGGCGAGTATGTAGATGGGGGTTCATCTTCAAGTGCTTCGTGTGTTTGCTGCAATGTTGTTGATACGGTGTTGGCAAAGTATGGCATATATGTTGATGTTGGTTCAGATTCTGGAGGGTTCTCCTCCTGTAATTCTTGTTCATCTTTAGCAATTTTTAAAAATGCTTGTGTGGTTCGTGTTGCTTCAGGTAATAATTTCATCTGTCGTTTTATTTGAATCTTTAATGAATCTTTAATTCCATTTTCTAACCATGATATCATCATTTTTTGTGACATAGATGAATCATATTCCTGACATAATGTAATGATAGTATCATAATATGAGGTGATTGTTTCATCCGGTTTCTGTTTCCGTTCCTTTAATTGTTCGAAGATTTTCGATGAGGACTTCGATATTGTAAATCTTTCTAACAATGCCGATTTCAAACTGCCCCATTGAGTTAATGACATGTTAGTCTCGTACCAACGCTTTGCCTCGCCATCTAGTTTTGCTGTACACATGCACTGTAAAATATCATCGTTCGCATCGATCATTCGTCCAATTCGTTCAATATTATTAATGAATTGTAGAATTTTTTGATCCTCCCCACCATTAAATTTTCCTAAATTTGTTAAGCATTCACGATAGCATATCATCATTGCTGAATCTTGGACATTGGTAGACATTGTATGGGTATGTTGATCAGTGTAGTTAATATTGGTGGTCCAGAATTCGCGCGTTAATTTTTTTACTGTACGTTCGGACGTTCCTGTTAATAGGTCACCGGTTAATTCCGGATTAGTATCAATACTTCGTAGATTATAAGCCGTTGTTTGCGATATAATGATTTTTTCTGGTGATTTGGAACTAAATCGTAACGTGTGTTTGTATGGATCAGGCAATCCCAGCGGGATTTCCTCTTTAATCGGTTATCGATGGAAACGAAAATGCAGGCTACTCCGTAATCGGAATATCCTCTCGACCCGGTGGGTAATCGTAATAATAATAAAAGAAATTTTATTTGCACTTACTCGTCTGGTGACTGCACATTCATAAGATAATCTTGTTTTGTCTGGTAAGATTTTTATTATTG